>CAJQZJ010032076.1:9585445-9726117 GCA_907164525.1 Lophiomys imhausi
CTTCTTCTTCTTCTTCTTCTTCTTCTTCTTCTTCTTCTTCTTCTTCTTCTTCTTCTTCTTCTTCTTCTTTTTGGTAGTGTTTCAAACTCTGTAAGCCTCTAGGGGCCTAGATTCATTGGCTATGTTGATCTTCAAGTGGTGTTCTTGTCCCTTCCGGTTCTCTCTATTCCCTCTCCCTCTTTTATACATGACTCCCAGAGCTCAACCTAATGTTTGGCTGTGTATCTCAGCATCTATTTTGATCTGCTGCTATGAAAGTCTTAAGACTGTATTTTAATCATATTATTTACACAGTCCAGAAGAAGAAAAACACCTGAAAGTGCCAACCACTCTCTCCACTTACTGAAAGCTTATATGTACCATTACTGTACTATAGCTCTCACAGCACTAAAATGAATTTCCTACCATGAGAGCTTATATTTGACAGCTTACAATAGCTGTACTTGAAGTGGCATATGTATTTTTCACCTCTACATGAGACTAGGATTTTTCAGAAAACATAACAGATGTTTATCCACAGATGTTTATCTTTAAGGGAACAGAGGAAAAAAGTAATCACATATCTCAAAATGTTCTGAACACCTACAAAAACACAAAAAGGACACACTTGGAACTTCTTTGCTCAAAAGCAGTTGATCATAGGTTGCTGGGCTGGGTGTGAGGACTTGGTTGGAAAGCCACTACACATAAAAAATACATATTTTTATCTTCAATACCACTGAAGACAGAATAAGATCTGGATAATTTTTAAGGTTTATTTTGGTTTCCTACTTATGTGTATGCATGTGTGACTGTGTATATACCATGTGTGTGCTGGTGATCCCCAGGAACTGCAGCTGGAGGCAGCTATGAATCATGGAGTGTGTGTTCTGGAAATAGAACCCAGGTCAACTAAAGGAGCAGCAAGGGTTCTTAACTGCTGATTCATCTCTCCTACCCCATGATAATAGTTTTAGAAGGTTTCTAACAAGAAAAACTGAAGGTGAAAGAAAACTGTTGAACACCAATTCCGTAGGCAGTCAAAGAAAACTAGAGAATGAAACCATGCACAGAGTTTTATCAACTGATGAATGGTTTAACAGAATGCAGAAGGTTATTCAGCCATAGTAAGTGATAACTCTATACTTCTTATATTACATTTATATATGTATGTAATATATAATTATATAACACATAATTATATATTAAGTATAAACCTGGAAACAGTGAAAAAAAAAAACAAAGACTCACGAAACATGAATTGCATTATTGCATTTCTGCAAAATGTTCAGAGTGTCCAATGGTATTACAGAGGGACACAAAGAGGATCTGGGAGAGATGGCAAGACTAAGGCTCCTTTGGGGATAATGAAAATGTTTGAAATTAGGCTATGGTGATGAGAAAACGTATTTGTAAATTTTCTAAGCATTATTGAATTGAATATTTTAAAGAGGCAGATGGTACGGTGGTGGTGAATTATCTCAATGAAGCTGCGAACAATGATTACTGAAAACAGGCACATAGTGATTGCTCAATGATAAGATTAGTGCCCAACTCATACATTTCCTCATGAGAATTTATGAGTCGGAGATGATTTGGCTTCTCACACTTCCTCAATAACCTCTTTTCCACATCAACACTTTTCACCAACTCTGGTCTGTTTCCTCCATATGAACTTCTACCCTCTCCTCACTTCTCTCTGTGAACAAAGAATGCCCAGATAACCTCCAACTAAGCAATGCAGCAGAAGGCACAAATCCTTCCTGAGAGTAGATTCCATCCATGTGATAACATTCATCCCTAAACTGAAGCACTAGTTTAAGCCTCTGCCAACAGCAGTGGATACAGCTCCTTCTCCAGCTTTTTAGGGAGAACAGGATTCACTTGTTAAATATTGGTCCCATGCTGGGAAGTTTAAACTGTTCTTTGGAGTCAAATTCTAATTGCCAGCAAAGATCATCTAGTCTTCCCATAAACTGGAATCTTTTCTAAATTAGCCTGAATCTGAATCCTTGTCATCCTCTCGCCGAGATTTCACAACCTAGTTCAGGGGCTCTTAGCTTGAAATAATTCATGTATCTGTAAACATGGATAAGAAAAAGGAAAGGACAGTTTTATTAACCTTTAATCAAAATGCAGTATTTCATGTTAACATATCACACTAGCTTAACAGAAATTGTGATGCCACCAACAGAAATATTTTCTTACTAATGACCATATTCCAGATATCTTACATTCACTATTAAAAATTTGTGATCATTAGTAGATATATTGTTAAATCCTATTACTTAGTGCACTAAATAAAAATAAGCCTCGGTTAGTGAATCACAATTTAAAAACAAATTTTGTTACTGATTTCTAAAAGAATTGGTTTCCTTTATATTCTGAAATACTCTATTTTATGCTTTTGGAAATATTTTGATATCGTAGGCATCAGGTTTTCAAAGGCATGCTTGACAAATAAAGATGAACTCTCAGATAATGGAATAAATCTCTAATGTTCACTTTACACTCCATTCTAAATGCTTAATTTACCCTCATCAGTGAATACATTCTCTTAAACTTCCATGGTGGGTTTGCCACTGTACAGAACCATCATTAAAAAAAAAAGACACACTATCCCCTTTACATCCATCGGGTCTCCCACCTTCCTTCTACATACTGTCATTACTCAACTTCCTAAAGGCACCGTGAGAGCCAATTAGGAGGACCACCCTGCTAAGAAACTCTTCCACTGTCTTGGAAACAACTATATATTGATCCATGCTGTCTTGAGGGTTTTCATATATAGTCCATTGAGCTTCTTTCCCTTACTGAAGTGAAATTTAGTTAGAAAATAATTCCTTTAGTCTCTTCTTGGACATCTTTTCAGGGTATTAGTAAATTCAACTCATGACCCAGAATTTGTCTGAGAAGGCAGTTTTTCTAGTTGGCTGAATTATTTTGTAAGATTTAAACATCATGGATTTTTGTTTGTTTGTTTGTTTTGGAGACAGGGTTTCTTTGTGTAACAGAGCCCTGGCTGTCCTGGAACTCACTCTGTAGACCAGGCTGCACTCGAACTCACAGAGCTCCATTGGCCTTTGCCTCCCAAGTGCTGGGATTAGAGACATGCACCACCAGCCCGACTTCATCATAGATTTTTAAGCCTCATTATAATAAAAAATATTATGAGTATATCTGTGGTAAAAATGGGATGGTGGAATGTTTTGCTGCATTAGCACAAATGTTGCAAGGAAGAAAAAATAACCAAACAAAATAGATACACTGTTCATGAAAAGAAAAGAATAAATTAGATATGCTGCTTAAATGGAAACTATGAAAATCTTAAAATTTGGCGTAAGTGTTGGAAAAACTTGCTTCTATGCATTTATGTGAATAACTTTTGCATTCTATTACTAATGAATGAAATCGCAATTTTAAAAATGAAATACCATGAGTTTAAAATATTCAAGAGGATGTGAATTTCTTGAACAACAATGGATTTAAGGAACCAATTTCTGCAGAAACATATTATTCCTAATGACTTAGAATTATCCATGAATAATTTGCTCCTATCTAAAAGTGGCCTAAATAATTTATCTCTTGATTCAATCACCTTTTAGAAAAATTAATGCTTAGATTTTTGTCTTTGTTCTTCCAGATTTTTGTTCATTGACTGACTCACTTCAAGAAATTAAGTCTCTCTCTTATGAGGGGCTGGTTTTCCATCTCTAAACTTCCTGCTACTGCACCATCAGAGAAAGAAACTTTATGAAAGAAGTTTCTACTTTGCCTCAAGACAAGGTAATGACTATTAACAGATGAAAAGTATGGTCTACTACAGTTGAAGTTATAAAAATGATGAAATAGATATTATGATGCAGTGATCTCTTATGTATTCTAAATGTTAATTAACTGCTTCCAGAGGACTGCTTATTGTCTGTTACTTTGCATGCTAACCATTGTCTTTGATTATCTTTAGTAAAATGCTAAGGCCTGTGATTGGGCAGAGACAGAGGTAGGCGGGGAAAAGGTTGGTGGTCTCTGGAGGAGCAGAAAGGATCATGGGAAGAAGTCAAGGAAGAAAGAAGGAGGCACACAATGGAAGGAAGAGAATCATGCCACATGTCCTGGAGCATTGGCATAGCATGGATAATAACAGCCCAAGGGGACATATGTATACATTGGATTCGTATTTGGGGATTAGAATTAAGGGCTAGCATAGATGGGCTAAGATTCCAAAATCTAGGCTAAGACTTGTGATAATCCATCAGGTGTCTGTGGGTGATTATTTATAATGGCAGGTTAAGGATTAACACCACCAACAATTAACCATAGCACAAATATTGGTAATAATTTAATTAAATACTTCTACAGTATCATACTAAATTTATGTTTTCATTCAATAATTTTATACAATATAAGGGTGAAAATATACATAAATGGTATTAGAACAAAGCTGTGGTTTCTAATACATTAAAATCAGGAAAATAAATAATACCACATAGGCTTGTTAGAAGAGTAGAGCTGTAAATTATGTTTCATTGTTAAGCAAATTCACTCTCTTCTATGTCATCGAAACTTGTCCAATTTTCCTTGCCTTGGGCCTTTGGATTTAATGTTTCCCTATCAGACATTGCAGTCCTCAGTCTCTGGGGGAAAGGTGTACAGTCCTGAAAGATGTCAAAATGCCCAGCAGAATCTTCCAGGATTATAAAACTAAAGTGAAGCTGTTCAGCAAGACCAAGACAAAAGAGCTTCACATCAGTTCTCCACATTTCACACATAATTATTCATTATGTGGTACAATGAAAGAAGAGGGTTCTTATGGTACATATGATATAAATAGTGGCATAATAATACTTAACCCATTTCAGACAGCACACACATGTGATAATAAGCAAAAAAAAAAAAAAAATCCAGCACTAAAAAGAGCCAGTGTTCACTAGTGGAAAGCTCAAACAAGTCCTGAGACATACTGTATCAAAAAGAGTGCTATCACTGCTTATTAAGTTAGGCGGTTTAATTAGGCTTGATTATTGTCTATTAGTAAAGAGTCCTGTCTCAGTGATTCTATTGCAGTCTTTCATTCTTGGCTGTTTTATGGAATCTTTTCCATATGTGTCACTTTATGCAGTACCAAAAGATATCAACGTGTTATCATAAGCCACTCACCACTTTCACATTATAAATGTAAGTAGTAGGCTTCAACAGTGGGTTTGTCCATGCTAGGCAACACAGCACAGTGAACTGTAGAGTAAGATGTGCAAACGCCTGGGAGATAAGAGTTATATAGTAAAAATAAATGTATGAAAAATCCCATGGTACCTGTACAGATCTTTCCAGAATTTCCATTTTCTTTAATTACACTGTTGGCATGCACCAGTCAAAGGCAGGCTTTCAGCACACAAAGAAGATAACAGCACAGAGACAAATCTCTTTTTCATCTCATTGTTTTGTTGTTGACCATTGAGAAAATACTACAGGGTAAATATCAATAAAATCTGTTTGTTAAATGAGCATGGATCAACGTCTCTATCTCCCCAGGTAAGAATTCATTCACAGTCCTAAGAAAAAGTATAGTTAAAGTAGAAAGACATTGGGATTACCAAGGAAGTCCACTTATAGGGCTTGAGGAGATGGCTCAGTGTGAAAAGCACTTGCCACATAACCATGGGGATTTGTGTCTATGGATCTCCAGCACCAATATAAACCTGGACACAGTAGTGCTTGTTAATAATCTTTTGGTGGGATGGCAGACAGAGAGAAATCCCAGAAGCTCCTGCGCTAGCTGCCCGGACCCACGCCATGCTGAACAGCTAAAGATCCTGTCTGCAACACATAAGCTGAAAACCATTTCCCTAGGTTTCCCTCATAACTCCCAGCATCCATGTTCAAATTCTATAGAAAAATACCTATTCACCAAAAAATACCTATTCACCAAGAAACAAAAGAGACAGAAGCAGTTTTTTTTTTTCCAGATGAGGAGATAAAGTCTTGCTTTTAGCTTTCACTTTGAGCTTCCCAGTCACCAATGAAATCTGGCAAATCAGTTGTTTCTCCTTCATTTTTCATATCTCAGAGACCGAGCAAGAATCACTTCTAGTAAACAGAATTCTAAGCTTGAGTGGTTGGAAACTTCAAGATTATCATTATTCTGCAGGCGAGGGACTGTCAACAACAAGACTTTATCCATACATAATTATGAATACTCTTTTATGAATCACCAAACATCCACCTTTAGCAAACTACTTAGGTGATAAAAAGTTGTAGAACACCATTAAACTGAAAGAAAACCCACGGTACTTCAATCATTTAACATTCCCCATTGGAGTCTCCTTCGTGGGGGCAGGTGCAGTCTTGTCAAACATCGATCTCCAGTTGCAAGTCTCCAGCACAAAAGTGAAAGACAAATGTTTGCTGATGAATATTTGAACGGGGGTTTGAGGTTAATGGGAAGATATTTCTTCAGAGAGATGAATACTTTTTTAAAGTGAATAGTTCAGTGAGGAAAAGGAGTTGAGAAGGCTATTTTTAACGGGCTCATTCAGTCAGCAGAGCAGGCAGTTATAGATGGTGAATTATGTGTCCAGTCACACAAAGCATTTTAAGACCTATGAGTCTTCCCCAAACATAATGTTATAAAATGTCCTTTTGCTAAAAATACCGGAATCAAGTAATTATCTACTTTTGAATTTTAATGAATAGGCCATCTGTTCTTTCAAATTGGAAAAATGAAATTTTTCTACAAATTAACTACTTGATGAGATGTCCCTTGTGACAAAATCTGCTTTTGCTGTTTCTACCATAGTTAACTTAAAGGCGACACAAAACATATTACACCATGCTGTGCTAGTGTTTGGAAAATGTTTTCCTCAATTGTATGATAATTATGGTATCCGTTCTTCTGACAGGCTGTACTTATAATTATTGAAGTATCATTTTTATTAACATAATCACCAGAAACAGTTTTAAAATGAAGCATTGGGAAGAAAACCCTGCCTGGTTCATTTGTGATGAGTATGACAGGTTTGAACTGTGAACATGCTGTTTTGTGGATTAGCATAAAATCATGAGAGACAATTGATTCCAACATCTTTATTGTCCAATGTCCAAAGAATACTATTTTTAAAAAACTTTCTATTGTGCTGTCTGCTATGGTAGCTGGTTAACACATGTGGCTACTTAAACATAAATTAATAAAAGTTATACAAAAACATCTTCCACTAACCACACATCAAGTACCCGAATGCTCCACGTGGCTAGTGGCTACTGTACTGAACATCACAGAAATTTTCAATCCTTTCAGAAAGCTCAGGTGACTGTCATGGTAGAATCTTTCACACTCTCTGCCATAGTTAAAATGTCATTCATCCACTAAAAGGTTTTAATGTGATGGTGGTGAACTTATTATTATTATTATTATTATTATTATTATTATTATTATTGGTGGTGAACTTTTAAGACATGAAGCCTTACTGGACATTAGAGGCATACCTTCAGATGGGTCTTGGGACCAGCCTGTCCTTCATATATGCTCTCAAGTCACAGTATGGCACAGTCAGCAGGTCCTTTTCAGAACTGAGATGAAGCCAATGTCACACAGTTGACCATTCCAAACAGTAGACTATGTGTATTTCTTTCAAAAGTCAGAGTTCTTGGAGGACTTCATTGCTGCAATCTGAGACAGACTAATATGCTGTAGCATCGCCCTCAGAAGCAGTATTCCTTCTGCCAGCAAATCCACGTCCATTCTCAGCTGCTCAGTTTCCAGATAATTCCCAGTGTGCCCCTACTCAGTTCTTCAGACCTGCATCTACCTTTCTGTTCTTAGTTGACTGATGCGTTATGTCTTTCATCTTTTTAAAATTATTTAGGAGGAGAAAGACAAAGTGTGTCTTTATGAAATACAAACAAAAGCTGTTGGATGGTACTTGTTCCACAGTGCATTGTAGCTATGTGACTTTAACAGTATTTGGCCTAATTAAAAGTGAAAATAGGTCAGGTGTGGTGCCACATGCCTTTCATCTCAGCACTCAGGAGGCAGAGGCAGGTGGATCTCTGAGTTTGAGGCCAGCCTGGTCTACAAATTGAGTCCAGAATGCCAGGGCTTTGTTACGTGGAGAAATCCTGCCTCAAACAAACAAACAAACAAACAAACCAAAAAAACCCCACAAACAAACAAACAAAAAACTGTTAAAGTCTGAAATTGCATCTGACATCAAAGTGTTCACATGCTATTCCAGGTGCAGGGAGCAGTCAAGATACTGATTTTGAGACATGAGCTTACGCCACTTAGCCTTCTTTTCCAAGGATGAAAGCAGAGCCTCACCTATGTGGACTAACTGAAGGCAGAAGGAATCTCCTCTCTTGAACTTCTGGGAGCAGCTTTAACTCAGCATACTTCTGTCATATTAGATTTTGCCTATGACACTGAGCTGGAGACAGATGTGATGCCACACTCAGCTTTTGTCTTCACATTCTGCCCTTGGCCCCTGGTTGTGACTTCTACCACCAAACCATGGTTCTCCCCCACCACCCGCATCGACAGGCCTACACACCTCCCCTCTAACACAACAACCCTATGTGGCCTGGGGGCTCATTTCTTGGCCATTTTTTTCTTTCCAGAATCTACCACTCAACAGCCCTCACTACTTCCCAGGCATCTCCCATTTTAAGACAATTTCTCATACTAAATATGTCTGGTTATCACAATATGCAACTGGTGTAAGAATTAACCCTTTCATTGCCTTTCAATTCCGCCTTCTCCTCTGACCCTGGCTCTTTATGAAAAAATAATATTTTCTTCCAAACCACTTTGTCTCCCACTAAGAAAAGGAGCATTTCTAGTAAATACAACATGTGTTGGATCTATTTTCTGTTCAAATTGGAGTAATCCCTTTGCAATAGCTGAGTATATTTTAATAATTTATAGAAGGATGATTGTTTTACTGTTGGTACAATACAATTTTAAAGTGCATTGGAGTTACCAAGTGTTCTTTAGGTGGACTACACAGTGTTTTCAGTATTGATGCTTGGGACCAAACTTAGGTTAAGAAAATCAAGATGTCTAGTGGGTGAGACCATCACTCATTTATGTCCTAAAGCATCACAGATAATTCCCACTTGATAACACATTTGACCTTAAACACTATCTGAGAATACAAACAATATTCTATGAGAGGAAACCAAGCTCATAAACTTAACACAAAGCCACGGTGGGAAAGTCTTTTGTCACAAGTCTCAGAGAAATCCTGTCTTGGTAGTTATCATCAGCTGTCTGGTTGGATTTGAGGCCTGGTTAACAGTAGGGAGTTGTTGCATGCCTGGTACTGTAAACCTTGCCAACTGCCCATGGCTGGTGAAGTCATGGGTTTTAGTTCAGAACCTACAACTGCCAGTTTCCTAAACTGGAATAATTGCTAAGCACGTTCTGAATACTTATTCTTGTATACACAGATAAGTGTAGCTCCCACTTCTTGCCAAAGAGGCTTCCTTTTGTAGGAGAGATCATTATGGAAAAGCTACAATGTGTCAAAATATAAGGAACAACTGATCATGGGGTGCTTAGTCCCAGTTGATATTCTACAACACAACACCTAGACCTAAGGTTTGGGGAGCACTGGGGAACTGGGGGAGGAGATTATGTGGGCTAGACAACCAGGAAGTCTGCTCTAATAATATGTCTTCTAGATATGAAAGGGAAGCTATGTCCATAAAATCTCAACAGTATGGTTGCCTAGACAAGACCTCAACAATGACATGTCTATGTGGATGAAGGATTGAGTCCCACCCCTAAATGAAGAGCTACAGGGCATTAACAATGATGAGGGACTATTAGTCTCTCCAGGGATGAGTTCCCTAATTAGTTATCAATACCAAGAGGTCAGTTCTGAAAACATGTACATCCAAGCAGCACTAAATGAACTCAGCAAGTAGCATTATATATTTATTTGTTTATACATGCATGTATGTGTGCATAACAATGATTAAAGAAAAAGAGGACATGAGTTGAAAGGAGCAGGAAGGGATTGGAGGGAGAAGTGGGGAAAACCGATATAATTATTTTTCAGTCCTAAGAGAAAATATTACAGTTGTAAAACTAAAAAATAAAAGTGGTAAGACTTTCTGGAAGGATTTGACAAAATATAAAAGATCAGATAATAGAAACTTTACTGTTCATGGGCTACCCAATTGTTATTGTTGCTCTAGAACTCTGCCACTGCAATATGAAAATAGCCACAAACAACAGGTAAATGCCTGAACATGGATACATTTTAAGAAAACTTTATTTATGTGATCAGGCTCTTGAGTTTCTTTGACAAACAGAAAATGGTGAATGTGACAATTTCTGCATTTTCCCCCAGGCATTCAGGTAAGTCTCTCCACAGCTGTCCTCTAACTAATACCACAGGTTAAGTCCCCTACAAGAAACACCAAAACACAAGCAACCCACAGCACCAAGAGCGGCTATTAATTATTGTAATTTGTCTGAGTGGTTTGGCATGATAAAGTGTATGTAAAACACTGGTATACTTTAACACTGATGCAACTTTCTCTGCTGATGTCAACGTTTTTAGTTATATAGATAGTTATCATTAAATAGAAATGGTAGAAAGCAAATTTTTTTCTTTAGGGGTAAAAACTTAATTTCTCCAAATTAAAGAAATACATTTCTTCTAAAATTTATAGATTAGCCTTATTTATTTTAAGGCAGATATCTAGGTCACCTGTAAGTACACTGACTATATTAAACAACTCTGTTTGAAAAGCATATGAAGCTCTTCCTTCAGATAAATAACTATCATGCATAAATTCAGGCACATTTGGGTTAGACAGGTAACAAAGATCTGACAACAGGATGTTTCCATTGTAGCCATATCTTCTTCTACTATAGGTGGTTATGGGAAGAGGGTAGTGTCACTAAAAACCCATATAGCACTAATTTTGAAATGGATTTGCTGTCAAAATTAGTGTAATGATGAAATGATCTTAACTCTTAAGTATTCATGTTTCTCCGAAACAATTAAAACCACTGTTTTGATAATCAGGACAAACACCACATAATGTTTCAATATTGGCAAATGTGTACAGTGAAACCTCAGAACCTGAGAGATCAAACATAAGCACTGACTTTGTATGTGGAGGAAGACCAAAACTGACAGGCTGACTCACTTGTAGTGACCTTCCATACAATGATCAGCCCAGATGAGTGATCAGACCACTGTCCATTCACACAGTAGTCAAGCCAGATGAATGACCAGGCAAGTATCCATTTGTGCAGAAATCAACCAGGGAGGATGGCCAACTAGCATTCATCCACACAGTAAATCAATTCAGATGAGCAAGTGGTTTACCTTTTTTTTTTTTTGGTGAAAATAATGAAAGTCTTTCCCAGGTTTTAACTATAAATAACTCTAGATAAGTTCAGCTGGGAAGATTATTAATGTTACAGAAGTAAAGTCTAATGTGCTCCCACGAATTCAGTGAAAGACAGATGCTGAAATCCAAAAGACTCTTGCCTGAAGGCAAGAATCAGGATTCTGAATACCTAAAGCTAAAGCTAGAAAGAGGAGAATATGGAGACAATTGCAAATCTTGTCTAAAGAGAATGAGAGGAGGAAAACAGTACAGAGGGGCCATTCCCTCAGAACTCTTGATTACTTTTTTTTCAATTTTTAAAATTTACTTATTTATTGCTTCAGGTTACATCACCATCATAGTGTCCTCTATCCACCCTTCCCAGTCCCGCCCTCCCACCCTCTAGCCCCTCACCCTTCCATCCCACTCCTGTGGAGTGGAGTGTTCCTACATGACATTCTCCCGCCCCAGTTCAGCAGTCATATGAGGACCAAGAGCCTTCTTATACACTGGAGGCCTACAAGGCAGTACCACCAGGGAAAAGTGTCTCAATGACAGGGAGAGAAAACAAACAAACAAACAAACAAACAAACAAACAAAAATGTCTATGTCCATGTTCCCTTTGGTGTGTTGGTTGTAGTATAGATATCTGGTACTATGTAGCTAAAATCTGACTATAAGTGAATAGATGCCATGTGCATCCTTCTGAGTCTGGGTTAGCTCACTCAGGATGAGCTTCTCTAGTTCCATCCATTTGGTTGCAAATTGCATAACTTCATTGTTTCTAATAGCTGTGTAATATTCCATTGTGTAGATGTACCACAGTTTTTTAATCCATTCTTCAGTTGAGGGACATCTGGGTTGTTTCCAGTTTCTCGCTATTACAAATAAGGCTGCTATGACCATAGATGAGGCAACTTCCTTGTGATTCAGTGAGGAGTCATTTGGATGTACACCCAGAAGTGGTATGGCTGGGTCCCAAGGCAGAGCTATTCCAAGTTTTCTACGATATCGCCAGACCTCCATAGTGGTTGCACAAGCCTGCACCCCCACCAGCAATGGAGGAGGCTTCCCCTTTCTCCACACCCTCACCAGCATGTGCGTCATTTGAGCTTTTGATCTTAGCCATTCTGACAGGTGTGAGATAGAATCTTAGAGTCATCTTGAGTTGCATCTCTCTGATGATTAAGGATGCTGAGCATTTCTTCAAGTGTCTCTCAGCCTATAGGAATTCCTCCTTTGTGAATTCTCTGTTTAGCTCTTTTCCCCATTTTTTAAATTGGATTATTTTTTAAATTTGTTTCTTGGCATTTAATTTCTTGAGTTCTTTGTAAATTTCGGATATTAGCCCTTTGTCAGATGTGGGGTTGGTGAAGATTTTTTCTTAAGAACCGAAGACTTAAAAATCAACTCTATGTTATAGACAAGAAAAATTTGGCCACAGAAGTTCAATAGCTTTTGGAAAAACAAACATTCTGGGGCTAAATCTAAACTGGACCTCAAGCCCTGTGTCTCCACTTCTGTTGGGCTCCTTGTCATTCCAGTGTTGTTCCTTTGGAAGAACAAGCTGGTGAGATGGCTCCACAGGAAAATGTACTTGGCACTGAGTCTGACAAGCTGAGTTTGATATTTGGGACCTACATAACCGAAGGAGAAAATTGACTCCCAAAAGTTGTTTTCTGATGTCCATATATGTGAATACTAGCACACAATGTACATGTGTAGGTGGACATGCAATAAACAAACAAATGTAAAAACTTTAAATCCTAGGGACTAATAGAGTGGATATATACGCTGCTTTCTCTATTATAGACTAAGAAGGTACCTTATCTGCAGAGTAGATGATTTAGAAATCTGAACATATTTGGGTTGCTGCAAGGGGAGGGAAGTTCATATAGTTTTGAAGTGACTTTTACATAAGTATGGCTAAAAATAAAAACATTAAATCACGCAGAGAAATAAAGAGTTAAGGATTAAATCTTAGATTGGACAAGGAATGATCCTCTGATATCTGTCGATCTCTTCCTTTCACAAGGTAATATGTCAGGCTCACACATCAAGGTGAAAGGTCACCAACACACACCAGCTGTGAGATGATCCACATAAGAATGACCACTAGCTCTTAGGTTTTCAGCATTTAGTCCTATTTCCCTCAGGGAAGTGCAGCCTGTGAGGACAATCAACAACAGAGTAGAACAGAAGCAAAAGTGTCTGAACCTACTCAGTATTGGAACTCAAAGGAAATGGCCTGTGGAATTATTTGCTTTAAAAGCAGCATTTGTGGGGATCCAAGATGGCGGTGGCCAGCGCAGACGTATTTTGATTTCAGGGTCAACAGTCACAAGGTGGCAAGTGTTGCAGGATGCTGTACAAAGGGCATGACCCCTTCTAAATCTCACCCAGCTACACAGGGACCACGGAAGATCCCTGGGCAGGATGCCCCTTCCCACTCTCAGACACGCTAGGAAGCCTCTGGACCCGGGAATTGGCATAACCCATGCTCCACAGGAGAGACCCCTGGTAAGTTCCAACCTAATACCCAGCCGGCAGATTCAGAACCCACGCAGAGATAATCCCCACCCTGCTGTGCACTTCCAGGTCTCACACAGATGATTCAATTATCTGGCGAAAGGTTGCGACCCTTGGAAGTGAGCTCAGCTTGGCTGCAAAGTGCCTTCAGACCGCAGATCACAGTCTGTGATGTCACTGGCCAGTTTCCAAGCTGCAGGAGCTGCAAGGCTACTGGAGCTGAACTGCAGATTTACCCGCTACAGGAACCAACCCCGGGGCAAACTGTGAGATATATGAAACTGTCATATATCAGACTTTTGTACTAGTACGGGCCCTTCCGGCGGGGAATCAGAGCTTACTTGTACACAGCTCCACCACCTGGATTAGTTAGGTTTCCACCTGGGAGGCGGGGCTGAATGACTCACCTTATGGGGTGGAGTAAGGCAACGCTACTCCTACACCAAAGCGCACCCTTTGGACCCAAGTCCAGAAGACAGCAAAAAAAAAATTCCACATGGCCAGAGGCCCCAGACCAAAAAAAAAAAAAAAAAAAAAAAAACAGAGCGAAATGTCTCCAACAAAACAAAGCAACGCTATTCCGTCCAGCACGAACCGCCTCACCACAACTGAAACACATGAAAACAATGACAATTCTACATTATGGAAAGTGATAGAGTCCCTTCAAGAAGAACTTAAAACTATAAAGGAATTCAAAGAAGCCACAATTTTTCAAGTCAAAACAATGAATAACACCATTAAAGAGCTCCAAGCCAAGGTGACCCAGCTTGAACAGGAAAAGGATAAAGCAATGAAAGATCTCCAGGCAAAAACAAGCAAACTGGAGAAGGAAATGTACAAAATGAACAATACCATTCAAGACATGAAAATACAAATGGAAAAAATAAAGAAAACACAGTCAGAGTTAAAAGAGGAAATGGAGAATCAAGAGAAGAGAACAGGAACTACGGATATGAGTATGAAAAATAGGATGCAAGAGATGGAAGACAGGATCACAGGCATGGAAGATTCGATGGAAGAAATCAGTACAACATCCAAAGAAAATGAGAAGGCTAAAAAATCTCTCACCCACAACATCCAAGAAATCAAGGACTCAATGAAAAGAAGGAACCTAAGAATTATAGACATAGAGGAAAGAGAAGACTAACAACTCCATGGTCCAGGAAATATCTTCAACAAAATCATAGAAGAAAACTTCCCAAACCTAAAGAAAGAGATGCCAGTAAAAATCCAGGAGGCTTACAGAACACCAAACAGATTAGACCAGAAAAGAAACTCCTCTCGCCACATAATAATAGAAACTTCAAATGTGGAGAACAAAGAAAGTATATTAAAGGCTGTAAGAGAAAAAGGCCAAGTCACATACAATGGCAGACCCATCAGAATCACACCTGACTTCTCCTCAGAAACTTTAAAAGCTAGAAGGGCCTGGATGGATGTCCTACAAGCCCTGAGAGAACAGCCAGACTACTATACCCAGTAGAACTCTCTATCAACATAGAAGGAGAAAACAAGATATTCCATGACAAAATCAAATTCAAACAATATCTCCTCACAAACCCAGCCCTACAGAAGATCCTAGAAGGAAAATTCCAACACAGAGAAGATAACTACACCCAAGAAAACAGAGGAAATAGAAACCTCCACAGCAACTAAACAAAAGAGAAACACAAGACAGCCAGCTATACCAAAATAATGGGAAATAACAACCCCTGGTCACTAATATCCATCAACATCAATGGATTCAACTTACCAATAAAAAGACACAGACTTACAGACTGGATCAGTAAACAAGACCCATCTTTTTGCTGTATACAAGAAACACACCTCACTATTGAAGATAAACACTATCTCAGAGTAAAGGGCTGGGAAAAGGTTTTCCAAGCAAATGGACCCAGGAAACAAGCTGGAGTAGCCACCCTAATATCAAACAAAATAGACTTCCAATTGAAGTTAATAAAAAAAGACAGAGAAAGGCATTACATACTCATTAAAGGAAATATCAACCAAGGGGTCATCTCAATATTGAACATCTATGCCCAAATACAAAGGCACCTACATTTATAAAAGAAACGCTTCTAAAACTTAAATCGCACATTGATCCAAACACTTTAATAGTGGGAGACTTCAACACCCCACTCACAACTATGGACGGATCATCAAGACAGAAGCCAAACAGAGAAATAATGAGTCTAACAGAGATCATGAACCAAATGGACCTAACAGATATCTACAGAACGTTTCACCCAAACACAAAAGAATACACCTTTTTCTCAGCATCTCATGGAACCTTCCCCAAAATCGACCATATAGTTGGACACAAAGATAGCCTCGACAGATACAAGAAAATTGAAATAACCCCTTGTATCTTATCAGACCACCATGGAATAAAGCTGGACTTCAATAGCAAAAGAATCAACAGAAAGTCTAACTCACATGGAAATTGAACAACTCTTTAGTAAAGGACCACTGAGTCAGGGAAGAAATAAAGAAGGAAATCAAAGACTTCTTAAAATCCAATGAAAATGAAGACACAACATACCGAAACCTATGGGACACAATGAAAGCTGTGCTACGAGGGAAGTTCATAGCACTAAGTGCCTTCAAAAAGAAAATTGTGACAGCTCATATTAGTGAATTAACAGCTAAACTGGATGAATTGGAGAAAAAAAGAAGAAGCAAACACTCCCAAGAGGAGCAGAAGGCAGGAGATCATCAAACTTAGGGCTGAAATCAACAACTTAGAAACAAAAAGAACTATACAAAGAATCAATGAAACCAAGAGTTGGTTCTTTGAGAAAATCAACAAAATAGACAGACCCTTAGCCAAATTAACTAAAAGACAGAGGGAGAAAACACAAATCAACAAAATCAGAAATGAAAAGGGAGAAATAACAAGAGACATTGAGGAAATCCAGAGAATATTGGATCCTACTTTAAAAATCTATACTCCACCAAATTTGAAAAGTTAAGTGAAATGGACAATTTTCTTGATAGATTTCACCTACTGAAGCTAAATCAGGATCAGATAAACACATTAAACAGCACTATAACCCCTAAGGAAATAGAAACAGTCATTAAAAATCTCACAACCAAAAAAAGCCCAAGGCCAGGGGCTTTAGCACGGAATTCTACCGGACCTTCAAAAGTAGCTAACACCAATACTTTTCAAACTCTTTCACAAAATAGAATCTGAAAGAACATTGCCAAACTCATTCTATGAGGCCACAATCACCCTGATTCCTAAACCACACAAAGACCCAACAAAGAAAGAGAAGTTCAGACCAATCTCCCTCATGAACATAGATGGAAAAATACTTAATAAAATACTAGCAAACCGAATTCGAGAACACATCAAAAGTATCATACACCATGATCAAGTAGACTTCATCCCAGGAATGCAGGGATGGTTCAACATATGAAAGTCTGTCAACGTAATTCACCATATAAACAAGATGAAAGAAAAAAATCACATGATAATCTCGCTAGATGCAGAAAAAGCATTTGACAAAATCCAACACTCCTTCATGCTAAAATTTCTGGAGAGAACGGGCATACAGGGGCCGTACCTATAAATAATAAAGGCAATATACAGCAGGCCAGTGGCCAACATCAATATAAATGCAGAGAAACTTGAAGCATTTCCTCTAAACTCAGGGACAAGACAAGAATGTCCACTTTTACCATATCTCTTCAATATAGTACTTGACGTTCTTGCTAGAGCAATAAGACAACTAGAGGAGATCAAGGGGATAAACATTGGAAACGAAGAAGTCAAATTATCCCTATTTGCAGATGATATGATAGTATATATAAGCGACCCCAAAAATTCCACCACAGAACTCTTGCAGTTGATAAACACCTTCAGCGAAGTGGCTGGATACAAAATTAATTCAAAAAATCAGAAGCCCTTCTTTATGCAACAAACAAATGGGCTGAGAAAGAAATAAGGGAAACAACCCCCTTCATAATAGCCACAAACAACATAAAATACCTGGGGGTAACTCTAACCAAGCAAGTAAAAGACCTGTACAACAAGAACTTCAGGCCCTTGAGGAAAGAAATGGAAGAGGCCTTTAGAAGATGGAAAGATCTCCCATGCTCATGGATAGGTAGGATCAACATAATAAAAATGGCCATCCTACCAAAAACAATATATAGATTCAATGCAATTCCTATCAAAATACCAACACAATTTTTTACAGACTTGGAAAGAGCTATTCTCAATTTCATATGGAACAACAAAAAGTCCAGAATAGCTAAATCAATCCTTTACAATAAAACAACATGTGGAAGTATTACCATCCCAGACTTCAAGCTGTACTACAGAGCAATAGTTGTAAAACGAGCATAGTATTGGTATAGAAACAGACCAGTAGATCAGTGGAGTCGAATTGAAGATCCAGAAATAGACCCACACACTTATGGCCACCTAATTTTTGACAAAGAAGCCAAAACGGCACAATGGAAGAAGGACAGCATCTTCAACAAATGGTGCTGGTCCAACTGGATGTCCTCTTGTAAAAGAATGAAATTAGACCCAAACTTATCACCTTGTACAAAACTTAAGTACAAGTGGATCAAAGACCTTAACATAAGGCTGGTCACACTAAATCTACTAGAAGAAAAAGTAGGAGAAACCCTCAAACTAATTGGCACAGGCGACAACTTCCTGAACAGAACACCAACAGCTGAGGACTTGAGAACAACAATCAATAAATGGGACTTCATGAAACTGAAAAGCTTTGATAAAGCAAAAGACACTGTCATTCGAACAAAATGGCAGCCTATAGACTGGGAGAAAATCTTCACCAACCCCACATCTGACACAGGGCTAATATCCAAAATCTACAAAGAACTCAAGAAATTAAATGCCAAGAAACCAAATAATCCAATCAAAAAATGGGGGACAGAGCTAAATAGAGAATTCACAAAGGAGGAATCCCTAATGGCTGAGAGACACTTGAAATGCTCAACATCCTTAATCATAGGAGAAATGCAACTCAAGATAACTCTAAGATTCCATCTCACACCTGTCAGAATGGCTAAGATCAAAAACTCAAATGACAGCACATGCTGGCGAGGGTGTAGAGAAAGGGGTACCCTACTCCATTGCTGGTGGGAATGCAGGCTTTTGCAACCACTATGGAGGTCAGTCTGGTGATATCTTAGAAAACTTGGAATAGCTGTTCCTCAGGACCCAGCCATACCACATCTGGGTATACACCCAAATGCCTCTTCAAGGAATCATAAGGAAGTTTCCTTATCTAATGTTTATAGCAGCCTTATTTGTAATAGCTAGAAACTGGAAACAACCCAGATGTCCCTCAAACGAAGAATGGGTTAAAAAACTGTGGTACATCTACACAATGGAATACTATTCAGCTATCAGGAACAATGAAATTATGCAATTTGCAGCCAAATGGATGGAACTAGAAAAGCTCATCCTGAGTTTACTAACCGAGACTCAGAAGGACGCATATGGCATCTATTCACTTAAAGTAGGATTTTAGCTATATAGTAGAAGGTATCGATACTACAACTAACACACCAAAGGGAACTTGGACATAGACTTCTTATTTTTAATTTTTATTTTTCATTTATTTTTTATATATTAGTTATATTTTTTTGTCTTTTTTATCTATTGTCTGCTTATTGGTTTGATTGTTTAGTAGTTCTCTCTCCTGGGCAATGAGACACTTTTCACTGATGGTACTGCTTCGTAGACCCCCAATGAATGAAGAGGCTCTTGGCCCACATATGACTTCTCAACTGAGATGAGGGACTGTTATATAAGGACACCCCACCCCAGAAAAATGGGATGGAAGGGTTAGGAGGTAAAGAAAAAAAAATGAAATGTGATGTTTCGGCCTTTTACTACTAATTGTCATAAACTGTTTAGGATAATTAAGAAATTCAAACTAATGGTTATTCAAGCCGGTCATTCTGTTAGGTACTATGACAGCCTATTATAGTTACTTGCTAAGCTAATCAGAAATAAACCTGCTAAGAGAAAAGCAAGATCTGCTTACCCTAATATAAGAGATAGATAGGGCCTCTTCAAAAACCTCAAGAGATCTGCAGAATATGGCATTCAAAGATGTTTTCCTAACTTTAGATTTTTTTATATCAAGACATATCAACTCCTGACAGCACCCCCTATTCTTCTCCAAGTAGAAGATGAGCATCGAAGAACCTCCAGTGGGAGATGATTGAATTAGTCGCAAGCCTATCTCTTGGTAGGAAAAGCCCCTTGCTCCAACTGTAGACAGAATGCTGTCCAAAAAGGACAAAACCTGGAAGCAGGTAAGTCGACAGCCTAGCTCTGCCAAGACAGGGTAGGTAAGTCCTTCATAACCCCTGGTCTACAATCAATGTCTGTCCGAGAAACGGGGCCAAATGACTGCAGATCGATGCTGAAATGTATGGAGAGAAAATGGGAACTGTCCAGGCAGCCACTGGTATGTCATTTCTTAGTTTTGGAAGCTGCAGGCCCTGTACTTCCTATAAAATCAGATATATTTATCCCTCTCAGGTCTCTGAGGTGGTTGAAGAACAGATATCTAGAATCTCATAATTAAATTTTGAGTTGTTTAGGAGTCAAGAGAGTGTTATAGATCAAAGAAGATACTTTTAAAATTGTGTTGCAAGTTAGTATGTATGTTGAGTCAGATATAGAACTTTAAACTCATGGAGATGGTTAGATAGTAGAATGTTAAGGTCAGGTACCAAATACATATGGACTGGACATTGGGAATGTATGCTAAGCCATATAACCCTCATAACTGTGGCCTAATTACCTCTGTTGTACTGTATTGTATTTATTATTATAAGGAAAGAGCCATTTGTTGGATTGAAAGGGGAAACTGTAGGGGGAAATAAGATATACCTTAAACTTAAAAGAAAAAAAAAAGGGAAGAGGATGGGGGGTTGAGGGTGGGAGGTTGGGACTGGAGGGGGAGTAGGGAGGGGACTGCAATTGAGATGTAACTTGAAGAAATAAAAAATAAAGGGGAAAAAAATAGCAGCATTTGTGTCCAGGGAGATAATTCAGACGTTAAGAGGGCCGCTGCTTACACTGAGGGCCTGAGTGTGATTGCCAACAGCCACATGTTGTGGGTCACAATCTTACCTGTAGTGCCAGCTCCAAGAGATGCAACACTCTTGTGACCTTTGTGGGCACCTCACATAAATAAATAAATAAATAAACAAACAAACAAACAAATAAATAAATAAATAAACAAACAAACAAACAAACAAATAAATACATAAATATAAATATATACACACACACACACACACACATTTTTAAGGCATTATAAAAGATTGCAATGTTTCCTTTTAATTTCCCTTTGTTTTACTCTTTAAAGAATTTTAATAATTCAAATTCATGTGTATTATTCCCATGCTCTTCCTAGTTTTATAGAATTTATCCCTTTCCTATAAGTTCTATACAATTGAAGCAGATTAAGGAGAATCTTGAGTTTGAGATTAACCTTCTTGATTGCGTCAGTAGCTTTTTTGCAATTTCCTTCAGAACAACTGTCACAAATTGTTTAGGATAATTAAGAAATGAAAATGACTAGTCATTCAAACATATCATTTTGTTAGGTATTAGCATAGTTTATCACAGTTTTTTCCAAGTTAATCAGAAACCAAGTTGCTAAGAGAAAAGCAACATTTGCTTATCCAAATATACAGACATAGATAGGTGGTCTTCAAAAACCTGAAGAGATCTGTAGAATATGGCATTCAAAGAGTTTTTTTTTTTGACTTAAGATTTTTTGATATTGAGACATGTCAACTCCTGACAGCACCCCTCTTTCTACTCCAAGTAGATGAGAATGGAAGAATCTCCATTTGGAAATGGTTGCATTAGTGGCAAGCTTGTCACTGGGCAAGAAAAATCCCTTGCTTCCTCTACCTTTCTTAGAGAAGTATTTGCAGAATGATGGTGCAGACAGAGAAGCGCAGCTGGGTTAGAATAACAAGCGGAAGGTCCCACTCTTGGGTCAGTGTTGAAATGACAGACCCATAAAACAACCAAAAACTAGTCCAATGTTGAAATTAGCTGCTGGGTGTATTCAGCAGCCCTTGATTTGGATACATTTCAACTCAACTGTGTCACGTTGCATAGGCCAGTACTGAAGCAGCTCCTATACTCTATTGACTCATGTAATCTAAAGACTTCTCTATTTTACTCTCAATCTCCACATTTCTTAAGGCAGAAGATTCGTGATTCTTAGTTCACATTCTCTAATCTGAAAAGAATTCTAAATTTTCAAAGACATAGTATTTGTACTTTATCCACATTTATCTTTTACCTAAAGAAAACTAGTTACACTATTTGGTGATGCAATGTAGCATCAGTAATAGACTTACACTCAATGTCAAAAGAATGTAAGTTTTGACCTGACTGGGGAAGTAAGGAGCTGGCTGCAAGTCCTTTAACTTTCCACAGTTTTGGCATTCTCTGGAGAAGAGTGATTCTGGAAAGTTTCAAGTAAAACATTGTGATGACATGAGCCTTAAATATTTACTTAAAAGGAAAACAAAAAAATTCCTGTGGGAGCTAAATCTAATTTTCAGTATTTTATTTTAAAGAAATAAAGAATTCTCAAGATCCAAAAAACAAAACAAAACATTTTCTCTTAAAATTTGTGGGGCCATGAAGGCTAGAATCTTGCTCTACACACAAACTCATTCTTCCTTGTTCCACCTGGGTCCCTTACCGGTCCACTTACGCAGATAATGTGAGTGGTTTGGAGAGGCTTCAGGGTCTTCCCACCAGGGGACCGCAGATCTCGGAGGACATCTTGTCTTTGAGAAGCTGCTAATGATATACTACTATCTGTAAAGCTAAATGTCCTTTGCTGGAGGCTTATACCCCTCAGGAGAGAAGTTCTGCCACTCTGGGCGTTTGCCTGCTGTGTAGTTACTTTTCCCTTGTTTCACAGAATAACCGAAACTAGAGACTAGATAGCTTATAAAGGAAAGTTTATTTTGGCCTGTGTTTCTGAAAATCCAAGAGCATAATGCTGGCATTTTCTCAGCTTCTGTTGAGGGCTTTGTGAGACTTTAACTCGTGGTAAAGTCAAAGAGATGGGTGAAAACTGGGTCAAATGCTTTATTGCCGTCTACTCTCCATAAACTAACTCAGTTGTCAGAGAACTGCACTAATCCCTCTTGAAGACTCAGTCGCTTCTTAAAGGGTCATCAACTCTCAACACTTATATTCGGGAGCAAGTCCCAATATATGAAAAGATAAACGATATTCAAGCTACGACGAAGGCCCACAGATGTCTTTGCTTTTGAGAAGAATACCAACATGAAATCCATAGGCTCGAAAGGAGTTTTCCAACTTGGAGCAAAAGGTCCTATGGTAGGACAATTCCACCAACAGGGAAGGTGGTGTGAGAAGATAAGCATGGCTTCGTTTGTGTAGCAATGAAACTAATAGTTGAAAGATTCAATAAGGCAAATTTTTAGTGACAAGTACTTTCCTATTTATTATTTTAAAGATTTCTGGTTGTTATGAAAAGAAGTGTGTGTGTATGTGCATGCATGTATGTGTGCGTGTATTTATACTTTATCCTTATATATCATGCACAGTTCTCTCTTTCCCTGTCTTACCTCTATCACTCAAATAATTCCCTCTGCTTTGATAGCACATGTACTGGTATGTTCTTTGTTTTTCCTTCTTATTCTCTTTAATCCTCTTACCCGGCTTTCATATTTTCCCTTCTATTTCCATGTCCCACAGATATTCATATTTATTTATTTATTTAAAAAACAGATTTATGCATAGCAGTACAATTTACTTATTAAGTCAGATTATAATATGTTATATACACATTTAGACCTAGATTTTTGTGTCTGACAGTAAACACGATGATTTAGGGGGAGGCTGGCTTACTTAGTTTTACATAGTGATCTCCAATTCCATCTATTTTTCCTGAAAGCATCATAATTTCATTCATACTTATAGCTGCACAAAGTTTCGTTGTGCACACATGACTCGTTTTCATCGGCAACCCGTGTATTGAGGTCATTTGATATTTTTGCTTTTGTGAATAGTGCAGCTACAAACATGGCTGCTCAGGTAACTCTGTGGTGGTGCCACTTTCTAGTATCTTTCACCTCACCTCAACAAAACTGGGAGAGTTAGCATGGTGAGAATAAGTGTCCAGACCTGAGGCGAAGCGTGCAGTATTCATAGTGACTGACATGACATGACTTCTGCAGAGGAGTTGTGATTCTCATCTTTTGGCTTCTGGAACATCTCCTACCTCATCAGGAGGTAAATGTCATGACAAGTGTTTTAAAGAGAGTAAAAGCTTTTATAGAATTTCTCACTTGACCACGGAGTACATTTCCAATTTAACATGTTTCAGAATTTGTATCTGAAACAATTAGATTGATTTTCACCTTTTTATTTTTGAAAAATTGCCAATGAGTTATTGGCCCCAACTAATTGAAATTTAATTATTTTATTAAATTAAATAAGTAGGAATCCTCTCCTTACTATCATTGTAGTATACAGTCTTTAATATATAGTTTCCATTTTCCTGGAACTTACCATTAAGAAAATGTATGGTGTGAGGAAAATATATAGGAAAATAGGAGACTACAGAATAAAATATTTACTGTTGGAACAGCATGTACCAGGAAGGTCAGATTGGATGCCCCTTGCAATCTTTCTACATAGAATTGGACACTCTTTGCACATCTGTGATTATCTCGTCTGAGCCTGCTAAGAGTCCTGTGAAAGACATTAACGTGGCTTAGGTAACCTGCACAGTAAAGTTTACTTACCCAGTGTCACTAAACAAAGAGGAAAGCAAAACCAGATCAAGTTGCTCTAAATGACAAGCCCGGGGATTCTTCTGTGCTCATTAAATTCGAGGGGGAAAAATTTCTCCTAGGTAGTCGATAAAGTGAAAAAGATAATAAGACCCCAAAGAAGGGACAGGATTCAGGTCATCAGGATTAACAAAGATAAAACAAGAATAGCAAAGCAGGTGATTGGCAGAGAGATGGAAGACAAACGATTGATCCATCATCTAGTGACGCTGTGCAATTCGAAGTGACAGGGACTACCTTCTGGTTTCATGACTGGCAATTCTGATTCAGGGGACCTCTAGAAACTCAGTTGACTTTTCTGACTGCGATGGATGCCCTATGCAGAGGCAAGGTAAGTAGACACTATGTGCAAGCAAGAGGGTTGGTCACATTCATTACTTAACCTCATGTATACACACAGTCTTAGGATCAGACACAAGAAAACCCAATCAAGCATATTTGTTCTGAAAGTTCACAGTAAGATGTGCTCACACGTGCATATCCATACGGGCAAGCTGCTTTGAGATTAGTGGCCCCTCAGTTCCTCTGTGCCCTTTTAAGAATTCATCAGTAGCCATTTTTTCAATGTGGCAAGACTGGTGAAAATCAAGTTGAAATGTCCTGCTCATGATCACTGGATGTTGGTCACACACTTTCCCAAAGCACCCAGAAAGGAGGAGAAATCAATGTGTTGCTGATGAGTTAGTTGAGTTAGGAGGGAAAGAACAAGAGTACAATGGGATATGTAGGTGACCCCCCCCCCCCCGGCAGCTGGTGTTTATATTGTCAGGTATACATATGTGATGCTTGTCTTCCAGACACATTCAGCATCACTAATCCAAGACAGCAGTAATGACTTTGTACCTGCCATTTGTCAATGACTGTAATGGGAAAACCTTACAGATGGACGCTCTGCACCTTCAGAGCAGAATACAAGAAGTTACTGCTTTTGTTTTACAGATTGTTAGATTAAATCCCTTGTTTAAAAGGCAGCAAACCAATCTCAACCTTCTTTTTTTTTTTTTTTTGGTTTTTCGAGACAGGGTTTCTCTGTGTAACAGCTCTGGCTGTCCTGGACTGGCTTTGTAGACCAGGCTGGCCTCGAACTCACAATGATCCACCTGCCTCTGCCTCCCAAGTGCTGGGATTAAAGGCGTGCGCCACCACGCCCGGTTCCCCAATCTCAACCTTCTAATACTTTTAGTCTTCTGTTTTCTCTGAGACTTTCTCACCATCTTTGAAGGTTATCGCTGTGATATCAACATCAACCAAGATCCTGAAAGCAAGATAAACACTCTAGAAGCATAAATGTCATTTGTGTATGACCCAAGATCCAGGAAAGTAAGAATGAGTTCAGGCATCCTTGTGTGTTCTCAGAGCCAATTCTGAGACCACATAAAATGTACACTGTTGCTTTGAAGTGACCTCTAGAGCCAGTAATGCCCTGGGTTAGGCAGGGACTAATCTCAACCCACAACTCCACCTGTAGTCAGGGCCTACTAAAGTTCAAGAAATGCAAATAGAAGCCAATAGCTCCCTAAAGCAAGGAAGCAAAGATCAGTGAGCTGTTAAAAAAATAAATAAGCCACTTAACACCACTGTAAGCCAAAAATGTTTATTGATTTCTCACACCCAAGCTGCCAGCCACTGTGCAGTAAATGGAAGCTGGGCTACACAAGGTTCATTTCATATCAGATTCCTTCACAGACAGCAACATGAACATACCTACAATCACCATCCTTTGTAAACACAGCTATAGCCCAAGACATCCAGACACCTGGCTGGTATAAAAAGTCTCTTAAAGGAGTGATTAAATTGCTCACTACACAGAAATGAGAGTAATAAAATTTCATGACGTGATGCCTTATAAATGACTGCTTGCTTTGTTAAGTGAAACTTCTGCTTTACTATGTGTGAGGCAGGAAGAACGAAAACACAGCTCAGTGGCCGTACTCTCAGTACATGCTTCTTAGGCCCCTTAGAGCACTCAGAGACGTTTCCCAAACCGAAGAGATTTTCCCCATATCCACTCCTCAGAAAATCAGATTCTGCAAATGGTTTTCATTCATTTCATTTCTTATTTTGCATACCTGGGTGTGAGAAACCTGAACGTCCTGCAATTTCTAAAAATGAGATAAAGAGATGAAAAATGCATGTGCTCTGGTCTTCTGTTTATACTTCAGGCTGTATCAATCCTGTTAAGCACTCACTCTATGGCAACACCGCTACTTAAATGTTAAATTTCAGCCTCATATTAGAAACCACAGTGTAAAAAAAATGCCCCTTTTCTGAGCAAACATTTCACATACCACAGACATCCATCCCAAGGTGGCTGGTCTACTTGTTTAAAAATGCATGTTTTTGGCTGAGTGATCCTTAACCTGGAACCCTTTCCACTCTCTGCTGACTGGCAGCGGACACCTTCGTCAATGCCAGAACCACACCAGTTTTCTTACTATGCCGTTTGCCCCCTTTCAGTTTCCACTTCATCTCCTCACTTTGCTGTGAGCATGATGAACAGGCAGATACGCAGAGTGATGGCAGCAACCCGGACTGGGCAGGAGAGAGATGAAAAGGTTTCTTGCAGCCCTTGATGGAGGTGCATCGCCTTGAGGTTAAGTCACCCAGAGAAACATTCGACTAGGGCTGTGGATTTCAGCAGTCGAGTACCAGCTGCAAGCCTTGCCAGCCTTGTTCAAAACTATGCTCTTGGTTTGGAGAGCAGTTGTAATGCACTTTGGAAAAACATTCTCAACGTGATGTCAGAAAACCTTCTTTGAGGTACCGCTCTCCTAAGCACTAACTGTGGGACCCACAGGCTCCAATCATCCTAACCTCTGCAGAAAGCTTTATGGTAATGCAGAAGCTTTAACACCTGTTTCAAAATACAGGACATAAAAAATAGATGAGGTTTCCAAATGCTAGGATAACATATAGAGTAAGTGTTAGTAATCCTATCATTACTTTATATATGCTACGGGACGACAGTCATTGACGAAACATTCACATATTGTGTTTCTTTAATCCTAGGTAAACACGAATGGCAAACCACTGTACACACGGTGCACTGGAGACCCTGTACTTCATTCTCCATTGTAGGTGCGTGGTATTTTGCCAAGTTGTGCTTCCAGGTTGAGATATTACTTTAAAGTCACATACCTGGTGAGGAACGCTGATTTTTATCGGTCAATGTCCCTTTTTCATGGTTTAATTTGTTATCCTGTGTATTGAGTGCAGGGAATATATTGGTCTTTCAATCTACAAACTTCAATTCATAATTAATCATTTTTAGACAAGTATCTGAAGATTCAGTTGAGTGACAGAAGAGCCAAGGCTAGTAAATGGGGCAACTAGAATCTAAACTACAGTTCAAAACTTAGGCTGGTATATTATACAAACGCCTCATTTCATAACCCTGATAATAATTTAACAGACCACTTGGTCACAGCATCCATTGGTTTCTCTCACCTGCTCTCACAGTAACAGGGACATGACAGATTTTATCTCAAGACTTCCTCCCTGACCACTTCAATTCCATTTTTTTTCTCTTGTAACAGCTCATATTCAGAAAAAAAAAAAAGTTAAGCAGCTAGAACTGTGGCTCAGAGGTATGAGTACAAACTGGTCTTTTGGAAATACCTGAATTTGCTTCCTAGCACTCACACACCAGCTCACAACCCTCTCTAACTTCTCTTCAGGGGATCCAATGCCTTCTTCTGGTCTCTGAGAGCACCATGTCTGTGATACACAGATATACACACAGGCAAAACGTTCAAACACATAAAACAAATCTTTAAAAAATAAAAAGGAATACATTTAAGAATCAACTATGGCTAAGCTCTCTAATTTGATAATGTCCCCAAACTAACTTGGTTATTTTTATATTTAGAAAATATTTATAATGGAACTTGAAATATTTATTTTCTTCATATCTCAGCACTCACTTTAAGATGCTATATTTGGGGCTGGTGATAAGGCTCTGGGCAAAGGTGCTTGCTGCCAAGCCTGAAGAACTGAGTTCAATTCCCAGACCCCCTATGGTAGAAGTGGACACAAATGGTTGCTTTGATCTCTACATGTGCACTATGACACACTATGGCACACATACAACACACACATACACATATAGGGGGGGAGAGAGTAAATTTAAAAAATAAAAGAAGTTGTGCATTATATTTTCTGAAAAATTATCTATTCTACCTATTTAGACTTATCATGACTGGTCATGTTACTGTCAAGATGTGTGCAATCCTTTGCTAAAACACAGTGAAAAAAAAAAGTAGGTAGCCAAGACAGATAGTAGATGGGAGAGAAGCTAAAAAAGCTTTTGGGGCTCAGAAATGTGATGAGACAAGTGAAGAAACAAAACCATGTTTTGAGCTACAGATATGGCTGTCAGTCATCTTAAATGCCAGCTACTAAGCTCAGCTTGGGAGGTTGGAAAGCTATCTACAAAATGACCGTTGCAAGTGACTTGAGTCTTGTCCACTCCAGCTGTTTGTACTATCAGAACCATCTGCTATGTTTCCTTGTCAGGGACCCTTCTTTGAAATTTGTCAGGAATTCACAATTTTAGTTCTGTGTTTCAAAATCTGTTGGATTTTGATGCTCAACATGATTCCATCCATGAACCCCTAGGCTTTGCTCCTAAATATTTGAATTCGTGTTTTACTTATTTATTAGTTTTAAAACACTACCAAATAAGATTATATCTTTACCAAAAAATAAAATACTAAGAGACAGTTACACCTGAATCTTAAAATTGTTCTGGGCATTTTATTCTATTATGTTGTTAAACTGGATATGTGATGTATGTAAATATGGATGATTAACACTTCAGTTTCATGATTCTGGCAATCAAAATTTATCTAGCAGTATTATTTATCTATAATACTTTTAATAAATATGCAAAGACAAATGACAAGGATTTGAAATTCTTTCTTCACTACCTTATATATGTCAAGACTGATTGTGGGTAACATTTCTTCTGTTGACTATGGCTTTCGTGGTGTCTCTTTTCCAGATACAGGTCTCAAGGCTCTATTAAATTGAGAACTGGGAGAAGTTTTTCACCTCATCTTGCTGCCAAATGTTACAATGGGTCCTTGTGGTGCAATGCTGCAAATAGAAAGAGCTCAAATACAAATGGCTGTGCTTTCTGTACGTATTGCTTTTAAGGCTTTTGTTCTGTTTTGTTGCTCTAAAAATACAATTAGTGAAATATATTAAAGAATAGAAAAACAGATTGTCATTATATTGCCAATGTGTTTCTTCCTTCTTTGTATGTTTCCTAAAGTTCTATACATGTGTATTTGGCCCTTCATCACCTAATCATATTTTTGCTATTATTAATATAGTAGCATTTGTGGTTATCTAGACTAAGGGAGATCTTCCCCTCCATCTCCTCAGGAAGTAGTTAGACACAGCAGAAGGCTCATTTGGAAGCATACCTTTATTTGCAAACTGACCAAGAGGCCAATAGTCCTCAAGTTCTGAATCAGTCTATGGATAGGACCAGAAAAACCAAGCCATGTGCCACAGAAATACTCAAGCAGAACAGTTTGAAACAGTTTACTCTGTAGTCTGTTCTGCCTCCTGACCAAGCTGCCTGTATTCCTAGGAGGCTGTCCTTTCTCTTGGAAAATATAAGTAATAAATTCTCCTCTAGTGGCACTGGCGTCTCCTTGTCAGAAGTTGCATCTACATTTAAAATCCATGGTATTAAAATCTACTGATATGGGGCTGGAGCTATAGCTCGGGAGTTAAGAGCACTGGCTGCTTTTCTAGAGGAGCTGGCTTCAATTCCCAGCCCCAACATAGTGGCTTACACCCATCTGTAACTGCAGTTCTGGGGGATCTGATGTGCTCTTCTGGCTTCTGTGAACACTAGGCACACATCTGGTACACAGATATACATGCCGGCAGAACACTCAGACACAGAAAATAAAAACAAATAAATCTAAAAACACATTTAATTTCACCACTGTGCTCTTCCCCTGAATGCCATTGTTTATTCCAGCTGCATATGACAGCTATATTGAGCCAAATTTACATAACACTTACACATTTACATGATTTAATATCTGGTGGATTTATAGAAATAGGTGACTGTCATAACTCAACAGACATTTCCATTATCACAGATAAACAATCTCATTCACTGCACTTGCAGGCTTCTCGGCCTGAGGAGATCACCAATAGGTTCACTTGTTGTCTTTTCTGGAAACTGTGCTTAAAAGGAATCCTGTAATTATATGATCATTTGCATCTGACTTCTTTCCACAGAATGATGTTTTGAGACTCACCCATGTTGTTATTTGTAATTTTTTTTCACCCTATAGGATTCCACTGTGTTGCTGGGATGCTTTGGCTGATCAATAGATGGATCGCTGTTGGTTTATTTCCTGGGTAATAGTGCTATGAGCAGTGTGTGCAACTCTTTATAGCACATGTATTTTCATGCTTTTCTATATAAACACTCTTAAACAGAATCAGAAAATGGGATTATGTTCTAAGATTTCTCATTTAAGAGGTTGTGAAAGTGTTTATAAAAGTGTATGTACTGTTTTATAATGACACCGGTGGTCAGTAAGATACAGGGATCTAGGTTCTCACATTGTCCTCAATGGCTGTCACTGTCTTCTTTTATTGTAGCAGCTCTACTAGCTGCTTTTGACTTTCTGCAGTTATGTTATGATACAGTCGGTGGTTACCTAGATGGGGATGGGGTGGGGATTTTCCCCTCTCCCCAGCCAGTTCTTAGACATAGCAAGAGACTCCTTTCGGAGCCGAACTTCATTTGCAAACCATAAAGAGTTTTTTTGTTTGTTTGTTTGTTTGTTTGTTTTTTACTGCTATCCTTGGAGTTTGTTAAGAAGTTTGAATGTTATTAACTGGATTTAGGGGTACCCTTCACTTCCACCACAAACTCATGTGTTGAGAGTTTGGACCCCATCTTGTGGTACCATTGAGAGGTGATGGATCTTGAAGACACTAGCTTCATTGAGGGACTGATCCTTTGATGAGCTCACCACTGAATGGGTAGGAGGGAGGAAAAATGTCACTGACAGCATATGCCTCTGAAAGGGATGTCTTGTTCCTTCACCCCCCTCTCTCTGTCTCTCTGTCTTTCTCTGTCTTTCTCTGTCTCTGTCTCTGTCTCTGTCTCTCTCTCTCTCTCTCTCTCTCTCTCTCTCTCTCTCTCTCTCTTTTTCCTGGCTGCTATGAGATGAGTGGTTTCTTTCATTCCACATTCCTGCTTCTATGATGTTCTGTTGGGACTCAGACCTAAATCAACAGAGCTAGCTCACTTAGAATGGGCACTTATGAAACTGTGAGTCCAAGTTGGCCTTTCCTCCCTAAGGAGTACTTTTCTCAGGTATTTTGTCATAGCAGTAAAGAGTTAAGCAATGGAATCATGTAAATTACATTTATTGTATCAAATTCACTATACATGACTACTTGAGTGGAATGTTATCCTCTCCTTTTCTCTCACTCTTTTCTGGGGTTCCAACTCTGTTTAGTAGTTAATAGACTTCAAGTAGACCTTCACCAAAGGTCTTTAAAACATATTCACTCTACGTTCATTTTCACTCTTTCTTCAGGAAGAGTAACTTGTATCATTTAATTGTTCATTGATTCTGCCACTTTGGATCTGCTTCTGAGATTTTTTTTTTTAACCCTCCTTTGGTGAAAACTTCATGCTACAATTCAAATGCAGTGGTAATCCTTCTTTCTTTGGATAATTTCATGTCCCTATTCATAGTTTCGATTTGACAAGTTATTGTTGTCATCTTTACTGTGATTCTTTAAAAATTTGTTTTAATTATTTGAACTTGTTTTGCCATTATCCTAGGCTGCCTTTAAACTCAAGATCCTCCTGTCTTTCTCTCCTAAGTGTTAGATTCCATGCACACACTACCACAACTGAATTGCTATTCTATTTAGACTGTCTCTTTGTTAAGCCTTACTTACACCTAGGATCCGTGGACCCTTACGCATAGTTCGATCAACTTTTAATTTTTCTTCCTTCCTATGGATCATAGATTTTTGTTCTTCACACGTTTCATGACTTTTCTTTGCATCCACGAGGGATGGAAATGTTAAGTCATATAACAAGACTCAATTCTGATTTGCCATGAGGATACCTGACTTCGATAGTCTGTTGTTGGCAGTGATTTCTTTAGTGGCTTTCTTTGGTTAATTCAGTGATTTTTTTTTCTTTACCTAAAATGTAATTAATTGTCTCTATTCAGTCTTTACAAAATCAATTTTACAATTTAGCTTTTTAGTGAATATTGCTATGTAAGAATAGTCTTGAGGGTCTAGTAATTGATCAGGATTCACACACAATATGCTGTCAACATGATAGGCTATGAAGCTTATACTTTTTGCGGAGAATCTGATTTTGGTTAGGGAGCACATTCAATGTTCAGGCAGTTTAAATTTTGTCCGAACATTTACTTTATCCTCGACCCTTTGTGTCTCTTTTCCATTTGGTATATGAACTCATGCTCAGCCACGGTGTTTAGAAAGCAGAGACACTCTACAGCCTCTGACTACATGTTTAAATTTGCACACATATACAAACCTTAGACCTACAGGGATATTTGAGAATTTATCCAAAGCACACATTATAGCTAGCTGCCTTGCTCACCAGATTTCCCTGTTAGAATGTTGGCCAATTTGCCATTCCATTGGTTGTCCTAGCCAAGATAGCTGCAGTCCTAGCTTTGTTTGTTTGTCACCAAGATTGATGTTCTGTCTGGAAATGTCCTGAGGCATGAGGATTTTTGCACCCTGTGTTTCAAATAAAATCAGCATTCTCTAGCAACTAGTTTCTGGTTTTCACGGTATGCAGTGCCCTGATGGAATCACTCCCCTTACAGTATCTGGAAAAGATGAGAGCAACACAGAGAGATGTGCTACAGGGTCTTATTACTGCAACTCAGAGGTCAGTACTCTTCATAAAAGCCTCTCAAACTGTCATCTACTGTTAGCCAATTTCTAGATTCTCAACACTATTGTTTTGCCAAATATCGGGGCTGCTCCCAACCCCAACAGATTTTTGAGTAAACTGCTTGTTAATTTCCTCAATCTCCATCCTAGAAATCTTGGTATCTATTTAAAAGTCCTTTCATCAGGAATTCATGATACCATTAATAGTTTGAAATTCAACTTTCTAAGAAGCTAAACTTTTGCATCAAAATGAGTTGCTGGATCTGGAGATAAGATTTACTCTTTGGGACTTCTTCAGACTGATAGGAGTAAAGATGCTTTTAAAATTACCCCAGCTAATGAGAATTTTCTACAAGCTTCAAGAGAGTAGGGAACAAAAGCATTCATTTAAGCACTTTAAGGGTGTGTGGAAAACAGAAAGCCTATTCAGATGCAGTCACAGTTTCAGCATCCAGAAAGCAGCTTTCTCTCAGCATCCATTTCAATGTACCGCCCTCTCCCAGCGCATTGTGCCCTTAGAGTCTGCCTCTACAGCTACTGGGCTCTGCCTACCTACTAATGGAACGTTTCTCACATTCATTCTCCTCCACAGACTCCATCAACTTAGGAATTCACTCGCTCACTGTCTATTTACTGTTTTCTTTTTATGCCTTCCTAATTCTTTCCCACCTGGTATGTGAGACATACTTCATGCTGCACACTCAGGCTCCCCAGGAAGGAGGAAATGATTAAGTCTCTCCTGTGACGGTATTCTTTAAACTTTAATGTGCACATCGATCACGATCACCTGAGAATCTTTGTGAAATGAGGACTTTTAAGGCTGAAAGCCTGGGGGTAGATAGGAGGTCTCACAGGTACCACTGATGATGTTAGAAAAAAAAAATCATACTTTTGGTAGAAAAGTATTTACTCAGCACCAAGAAGAGAATTTAGCACTTGATACAGGTGCCCTTCAGGTTTACACACTGCCTTTGGATGCTGGGTTTTGCATTATTGGTTGAATTTAATATAGAGTGGTCATTTGAACCACAGGGCTCTATGCTACATAACATGATTAATTTCTAGTTTAAAAAAACGTTGGAGGGAACACCAGAGGTGACAACACTCTGAGCAGTGTGTCAAGATCAATTGGGGTGTTTTCATTCTGCTAAATGGCAAAATTTTGTCACAGCACAGAAAAAGTTGTTTTCCACATCTCCAAAAATACCATTATTTCCTGAGGAAGCCTGTGGACTCTGTGGGTGCTTGGCTTTCAGTCAGATGGCATTACAAGTAGCTGTAGGTTCATACCCATTCTCTCTCTCCAAATTCCCATTTCCATTTGCTTTTATTTTGCGTCTGAATTTTTTATGAAAAGTTATAGATCAACATATTCATTTATCCCTAGTTATAATAGCCATAGAGAAACAAACAACAATATTCTGAAATCCACAGGGCCTAGCAATGAAAAAAAACAGGAACACCAGGAACACGGATGCAAATAAGCCAAGTGAGCTTTTAACAGTAACCAACCAAACAAAGAACCACAAGTTGAAGCAAGACAGGAAGAGATTAGTAAGACAGAGAACTCAGAGGAGATAGAGAACTGGGTTTCTCCAGGAAGTACACTGGCTGACAATCTATAGGCCTCTTCACTCCTGTCTGCCTCCTGTTTTTCCACCTGGCATTTTAATACCTGCTCAGAAAGAGAAAACACAAAATAGAACAAAACAAAATCTCCCAACAACAGTGGATGATTTAGGTAGATAATAAACACATATGTGAAGCCTTCTTTATTTGCATGGGCATATATATATATATATATATATATATATATATGGTATATTTGTCTTTTAGGAATGTAAATGAGTTTGCAATCCCACGTCTGTTTTGTCTATTTAATTGGTAGTCAGATCTCTATGGTTTTAAGTCAATTAAATCAACTACCCTGTATTCTATTCAATGTATTCTGTTATGTCTATTTCTCTATTCATTTGTATGTCTATCACTACGATTCCTAATGACCTTTCATCTTTCAAATTGATTAGCCTCATAAGGACAGTCAATGATAGGCCAAACATTGGCCCAGTGTGCAGAGAAGAGGCTCGTTGTTATTCGCCTGCTCATCCCTGGAGTCTAGCATAGGGCTCAGCTACACACCTAGAATAGCTGTGTGGATCTGACTCCTCAGCCTTTCATTCATTTATTAACAAAGAGCCGAGATGATTCCCAGGTTTCTTCCCTCTCCTCATTACATTTAAAAGGCAGATTTATCCTGAAGGTTGAAGTAAACTGAGAACCACCCATTGAATCACCATACACAAACACAGCCAGCTGAAGTGTCATTTTCTCTTGGCTTATGGATTCAAGATAGACCTAAATGGTAAGCATTTCCTCTGAAACTTCAAAACCGGAGAAACATATACCCTAACTATGTCCCTTGATCAGCAGGTATAAGCTGGCATGCTTTCTTTTGAATCCAGGAAGTATTGGGAACCACACTGGGCTTGGCAGAGGCTGAAGCTGGCTCAGGCCTGGTTGTAATCATTTACAGCTGCTTCCCAGTCTGCTGTCATCCTATCAGACTCTAATGAACCTCAAGCCAGGCCTGCCTGCTGTGGCTTCTGAAAGGGGAGGAGGCAGCAAGCCCTCTATTAGATCAGACTCTGAGTTAATGAATGGGAATATTGTTGCTGAAGTGTACTTATCAAGTGTAACAACTAAGGGAAATCTCTCCCACCATGTCAACTGGCTTCATTATAGGGCAGCATCGATCTCATTGAGATAGATACAGAAACACCAGACAGCAGAGCTATATTTTTTTTTTGGGGGGGGGTTACTTCGATTACATTGCTCACAGGCTTGAGTATAAGTTTTGGTTGTTTGTTTTAGTTTCTTTCCAAAGTGGAGCAATTTAACCAACACCATCTGTGAGGGTAAAAATTAAAAACATTTGGGCTTTAATATATTTAAGAAATTAATATAAAAATCAAAGGAAAGCTAGAATCTAAACTTTCAGATGTAACAATGAATTCCCACACAAGTACACAGCAGGTACTAAATTGATGACAAAAAGAAAAGGAGACACAGAGGGAGGAAGAGAATGGGAAAGAGAGCAAAACAGGAAGGGCAGGAAGAGCAGGAAGGGAGGAAGCAGAAGGGAGGAATCGAAAGGGAGGGAAGGCAAGCAGTCTGTTCAGTTTTTTAATAGAATATTAAAGAAACAGTCATAATATTAAAGGATCAATTTAAAAATATAAATAGAATAATTGATCAACAAGGAATCAATTTTAAACTAGTAATCATATGTACATATATTATTTATTTTTGAGGCAGGGTCCCTTGGCTGAGTTGGAGCTCTCCATGTAAACCAAACTGACCTTCAATTAACAGGTCTGTCTCTGTCTCCTGAGTGAGGGAATTAAAGACATGTGCTGTCACACCCGGCCCAATATATTCATATTCCTAAAGCAAGATTGAATTGTCATGAAAAACATCAATGAAGTATTAGGAAGGGAATAAATTCTTGACTCTTTTGTTACCATCCATTTCCTACTTGACTAGCCTAATGCATAGAAGAAGGAGGAGAAGGAAGAGGAGGAAGAGGAAGAGCAGGCCAGTGAGATGGCTCAGTCTGCAAAGGGACCTTACACCAAACCTGAGGACTTGAGTTCAGTCCTGAGAACTCACATGATAGAAGGAAAGAACTGACTCCCATAAACATGTCCACACATGTGCCATGGCATGTATACCCCTGACACATTAGATAGATAGATAGATAGATAGATAGATAGATAGATAGATTACTAAATAAATGTGAATTTTAAAATAAAAAGAAAAAATATGGTTTCATCTGAAAGCACATTTGAAATCTAGCACATTGAAATTGATATATTGGGAGGAAAAAATGGTTTTTTGAAAAATCACTTATTATTGTCCTCCTAGGACTTGTTTAATTGTTCAGCAATTCTTTTCATGTAAATACTTTGTGGATGATGATAAGGAGGACTTCTGCAACAATCCACAGTAAATGCAACCATGGATCTAATGAGCACCGCTCCAAAGCGATCTTGCCACAGGATCGTTTCAGGGAACAACTGAAATTATAATACAATAAGTAGGTACGTTAAATTGCAATGCCATAGTTGCTTCTTTGTTAACAAAGCTTCCTTGGAAAATATAAAGAAAAATTCTTGAAAGATATAACAATAAATTAGATAAAATCATAAAATACACATGTGAAGATATAGCATGCATACATATATCGCCCCTATGCATGCATACATCCCCATGTATGTGTGTATAAATAAAATGAATGAGGCTTAAAGGGAACTGAATGCTGCTGTGGATGAGGCAGAGGTACAGGACCTCTGTCAGACGCTTGCTTCTCTGTTCTCAGAATAAGGAGGATGAAGACTCCATTCCTTGTGAGGTATTTTTCCACACTAAAATGCTAAGTTCTCAAAACATCTGCAATTTGATATTTAAAATTTTGCATACCATAATAGTACTCAAAGCATAAAAAGAGTCTGTGTAACAGTCCATACTCTGGACAGATGCAGTTTGTGGAAATATCCACAATGCCAGGGTTCCAAATGGTGCACACACAACACAGTCATATAATTTAATACAATGATCATAGTGCAGTTTATTTCCTATTCTTACACAGAGAAACTATCGTTGATTTATATCCAGAATCTACTTTGGGCCAACTACTGTCAATCAAAAATAACTACAGAATACTAAAGATCTCAATGGCCTCTGTGAACTACCTCCTAAAATATTCTTAGTCCTTGAGAGAAATTCTCAGGAGGATTAAGATAAAGCTCATTAGTGTTTATAATATGAGTATTATTAGAGAGATATGACCTCGTGTTAATTGTTGTTTGTATTCAGGTCTCCTAAAATATCAAGATTCTCAAAATAAACATTTTTTTCCTCAAAAATTAGAAAATAAATTCAGTCATTTTGAATTATTTAGAAGAGAACTGCTGGGAATCTTCATAGTGAACAGAAGGTTTTGTGGGAAGAAATCTGGAGATAAACATCACAAAAATAATCTGCAAATGGGAAAAAGGAGAAAGGAGAGGTGCTTATTTTTGGAAGAAAGAGGAACAAAAAAGACAATGAGAGAGGAAGAAAACAAATACCTTTTGTTAAATTTGTTAAGACTATGGTAGGTAGCTAGGTGACAGGGTGAAGTTATGCATTATAAATGTTAATTAACCTGCTCCCAGAATCTTGCTTGCTGTACATCAAGTAATGCTGTATTACCTTGCTTGTCTCTGATTGGTTAAATAAATACTGAGGCCTGAGATTGGGCAAAGACAGAGGTAAACAGGACTAAGGTGCTTGGACTTCTGAAACAGAGAGGTCAATGGGTAGAAGAGCCTCCAGAAGATAATGATGGAGAAGCCTCCAGAAAGAGAACAAGCCAAGAGCAGGAAGGAGGACACACGCCATGGGTTAGAGAAAAGAAGATCATTCCACATGGCCTGGAACATTGGCATAGCATGGGAAATAAGAGCCCAGGGGACGTGTACATATATATGGGGTTATATTTGGGGAATAGAATTAAGAGCTAGTTTAGATGGGCTAGGATTGCTCAATCCAGGCTTGTTAAAATCCATCAAGTCTCTGTTTGCTCATTTATAATGGTGGGTTGAGGATTAACACTGCTGACCGATTAATGATAATCTAAATACTGTTAAATAATTTAATTAGCCATTTTCTATAGCTAGGTTTAATTTTTTAAAAGGGACTGCTGCTACCAGATGAACAGAACTTACATTTCAAGCTAAAATTCTGATGATCTGACCAAGAGATAGCAAATTTCAGCTATATATAGCCCAGATTAGAGTGATGACGCTCCAGGACAGGAGATGATCTAAGTAGGGACAGTTGGGACATCTCTTCATGTGAAGAGATGTGAGATACAGAATGGTACAAGTGTGCCAATGAAGGTGGGAGTAGGTCATTTTCTTCCTGACTGGTCCTGGCTTTGTTCTCTTCCAGACAGCCTACCTCTGATTGTACTTTAGAAGCCTAGGGTAGTGGTATTTTAAGAATTACATTTTAAAACATTTTTTTAAAAATAAGAAATGAACTGGTATCAAGAAGAATTATTGTCATGTTTAATTTACTAATACATCATCACTGAATTGCTATCCGTTTATCTGGAAGTGAGGCCTCAGTAATTCCTTGAAGTGAATTCCATCACGAAGGCACCCATGAGGTTCAGATGCTTCCACTAGATGGCAGCAGTAGGCATGAGCGTGCCCTCAGAAATTCCAGGTCACTGGAAGGTTTTTGTCTTTTTCATAATGGAAAGAAGGGCAAGGGAATTTCAGAAGCATAATTGCAGGCAGGTTCCTGGAGATGCACACGGTAAAAGAGCAAAACAAGAGAGTAGTAACAGAAAACAGTTACTTCTACTTGTTGAACTGAGGCACCTAAAGTTAGGGTGACACTGCACATACTCTCCCAATGGTCTTTAAATCCTACTCCTTCCTCTTCAGAGCTGCCTGGAGGCAGGGCCATGTTCACAAAGATTCCTGGGATGCTTGAGAGCAGAGTGGAGAGCACAGTGCATGGGCAGCAGCAGGCACACTAAAGCATGCCGTCTGGATAGATGTCAGTCTGGCCCAGCCTCCCTCCTTGTGAACCTCTGTCCTGCATGGATATGGAGTTCACCCAGACTCATGGCATCTTACCCAGTGTTTTTCCCTGCAAACCCCCCTCTATAGTCCTTCTCCAATTAAGGAGGCCAAGTGATAGCTTTTCCAATCCAGAGGTTTTGGGGGATGAAGTGAATGTGGTTAATAACATCAGGCATAACATGAGTTTGGGAAATACTAGATGGCTGAACACACAGGATAGAATTTCCCTATGAGAGAACTTTCAAGGAACATGCAGTCCTGGTAGGTGGATGATTGAGCACACATTTTAATTCCTTCTTCTCTATCCAGGAGTACATGACACAGAATAAGCAAATGTCCAGTTTAAGTACCCGGGAGGATGAGGCAGGATAATACTGAGTTCAAGGCTAACGAGCTGCTTAACGAGTTTGAGGCCAGACTTGGCTACACAGTGAAATCCTTTTTTTTAAAAAAACCTCACAACCAAAGGCTTGAAAAAAAAATCAATTAGCGATGTCTTAACCTCTCCAAAAATGTTTAGTTCAATCACCAAATTTCATGATTTTACAGACAAGGAAAATGAAAACAGAGTTTACACTACCTTGATGTTAACTATAGACTCAGGCAAGAGAAGCAGCAGGCCAGCCCTTGACCCCTCCACAAGTATTTTGTTTTTTAAATCAATGTTTCCATGGGAATTCTAAGATTAGGGAACAATACCTGCTAAATTTTTCAATACTTTGCCATGTCTGAGTTGAGGGCTTAAAGAGAGAAAGGGAAAAAGAGGATTGCACACTCTCCATCCACAAGCAGACACTAGCACATGACTCTTAGGTAAGGGCTGAAAGATAAATGCCTCCAAGAGTTAAACAACAGAGATGGAGCAAGTAGATGGCCATGCAGGAGTGGGTGACCTGGTACTGGGACACAGAACACACAGGCCTAAAAGGTGGCAGCCGGGTAGAATGCTTCAACGAAGATAGAGAAATGAGGGTTTCACGTGTGATCTCTCAATGTTTGCAACTCTAAGAATTGCGAAACACCATGTAAATCAAATCGGCTTGCTAGCTATTCACCTTTTTAAAACGTACCATGGTTCTCAACCCCTGGATATGCTCATTTCACTGATCTGCCCTGGAAGCAGGACTCTCTAAAATCCCTGGTTGGATATATTTACCTAACAACATTGAGTCTTATGAGGAAAGGAACAGTCGTTGCAATGTGGGTCCCAGCTGAGAGTTTGTTAAGAATGAGGAATCTAGATTCCCATCAAATTCTGGTGACTTTGAGATTATGGTGAATCTAAATTTTCATCTGAGAAATCCTGAGAAGGAAGAAACCTTAGGATCTCTGCCAGTCGGCTGTGCTTTTGTTTTTAGTGGTTTGGCTTTCATATTTCATATCTGGAATGAAGGGGCAATGGGGCCAAGGCAGAAGTTAGGCTATGCAAGCATCTGTCCGTGGATAGATCAGAGCCTTAATTATGCTGTTACAGTAAATAAATATTGCCCCAGGGATTCCAGGAGAAGATAGGTGAACAAAAATAAGACAAAACAAAACTCACCAAGCATCGTCGACTTTCTCTGATTCACCTAAAACCTAAACTTTAGCTTCCTTTATTCCACAGTATTAACTATTCTGTAATCTATCTTTTTACCTGTCAGTTATCTTCAGCATAAACATCGTTAACTGTCCCTTATATGACATAATCTCTAAGTTTAAAAACACCTTTAGTGCTCAGCACAGCCAGCTTAACATCTTCTGTCATCTGAAAGTCTCGACTTCATTAAAACTCCTTACAGTGTGCTGGCTTCCCTTTAGGGAAACCTCATCTCCATTTATTTGTTCCTCCTGAGAAAAAAAAATTGATTATCCCCAATTCTACCAAGGCAGCCAGTCAATAAATGTTCAAATACAATAATAATAATGACCAGAGAGCTTCGTGTTCTTCCTTATCCATGAGGGTTGCCATGGTTACTGCTAAAATCTTGTTTTGTTTCACCAGTCTTTCAATTCTTTTACATAAGACTCCTCGGGGTTTACTGTTCATCCTCTTCGTCTCCCATCAATTCATGGAGGATCTGTAGCCATCACTGATACAACATACCTGTGTTATATATCTGTGACTGCTTGATTCGGAATTCACCATTTCTCATGAAGATTCAATGCCAAATTGTAGAAACAAGCTTGAGTGATGGAACGTAACAAATGGGTTCGATAAGAATCAAAACACATTAGTTTTCCAATTGAAATTGTAAAGTATGTAATAAAAATAGAACCCATTAAAACTAAGTTGTGCTTTACTTTTAGTTTTAAAATGTTTTCTCAGAAACACTAAAATATATCACTTCTGTCCCCAAAACAATCGAAAGCAACCCCCTGCTCTATGTCTCTATGACTCTAAACAATAATATTTCTCATAAGACAATTCATAATTTTTTTCTTTGTGATGACCCTGGTATTAAAAGACCTTGATGCTGAGATTCTAGGAGTATCACGTCTGCCAGTTAGGTAGTACGGTAGTATTTCCTAATAAATAGTGCATTGGGGACAGATTGAAGAGCCTGTTGCATTAGTTTTCTGTCAGGCTGTAGCTCGACCACACCTTAAAGTTGTATATCTCTATGTTAACTTTATCCAATATCTGTGAGCCATGAGCACCTGGGTTCTTTCTCACTCATTTCTTATATAAACTCAGAGTTAGTGAACAGAAGGAAGGAAGAGTTTCTGAGTGGACTGAGGTATATTGATAATGCCCCAAACTCTGCAATTTTATTCATTGTACTAGTCTTTGAAGCTTAAATCAAAAGTAGGACATGCTATCTACTATGTACCTTCTATGCTATAGACATACTTAGGGACAGGTGGCTACACTGGGAATGAATTGTAGTTTCTCCTGCTTGTCTGTCTGGCCCACACTTGCTGGAAGATCAGGGTAAAGAAGCCTAAAGGAGTTAAAACCATTGTCATTTTCCTACAGAACCTACAAGGTGCAAGTGGAGAAGACAGAAAGGTGAGCCCAATGGCTCATGGGTGGTAGTGGTACTATAAACTACCTTTCCCATGATGCTCTGCTTTATTTCCAACTGGATAGCTACATTTGATAATATATGCAACTGATGGAACTCTGCTTTTTAAAAATGTTTATTTATTACTTCAAGTTATATCTCCATCACAGTCCCCTCCCTCCTGGAACTCTGCTTTATGGAACTGTGATGGGGACACCAAGTACAAACAGAATTGGCTACATATAAATAAAATGACAGACTTAACAAGCACACTCAGGAAATGGCATAGCAGAGATGAAGAAACAATAACAAGCAAGCCATGTCTAAAGCATTACCTCATATTTAATAGTGACTTTTATTATTCAGCTTCTTGTCATTGTGACGAAGTACCTAGAAAAAAATGCAGGGCCAAATGAAGGGCCACTTGACCCTAAATAAGGGGACATTTACTTGGCCTCACCATTTCAGAGGACTCAATCCACAATTACTTTACTGCTTCTGGGTCTGTTGTGAGGCAGAATGTCATGACAGGGTCACATGATAAAGCTGCTCACACCATAGCAGCCGGGAAACAAAAAGCTAAAGGACAAGATGGGGTCCCACTCTGTCCTTCAAGGCTACTACCACACCCAATGATATAACATCCTTCTACTGGAATCCTTCTCCTAAAGTCTCTACCATCTTCCAACCTCCTGTCAACACCAAGGGCTGACACTCAAACCTTTAAGACATGAGGCTCCAAGGGACATGTCCAGATCCAAACAAATATATATACTAATGATTCATAGAAGACCCTTGCTTTGTAATTCTTCACTGCAAAGTGAAATCAATTGCTTGATCTAGTTTACCTTTCCATGACCTTAATTATGTAAGTAGTTGACTTTGTTCTTTATTACCCACTAATTTTCTCTTGCCAATTCTCAACAACAGAGTATGACATATCACCTTTAAGAAGCTCTATGTCAATCCCAGCATTCAGGAGGCAGAGGCAGGTGGATCTCAGTGGGTTTGAGGCAAGTCTGGTCTTCATAATGAGTTTGAGACAGTCAGGGATATGTAGACACCCCCTGCCTCAAAAAAAAACCCTACAAAATTCATGTATGTGTACTGCATTTACATCATCACTTCCTCCCTTCAATTCCTGCATTTCCCCTTCTTGCTCAAATACATGCCAACTTTTTCTTTAATAATTATTGTTATACACATGTGTTGATTAATATATGAATAAAACCTGTAGAGTCCATTTAGAAAAAAAATGTATGGCATTTACTATGCTACTGTACTCTCGGCTAGACATTCTTTATCTTTAACATGGAAGAACTGACGGGTTTAAAGCTCTTGGGTTCAGTGTAGCTAAAGGCAATTTGGGAATGCCTAGACTGGGTGAGAAGCTTTATGATCAATTTTGTGTTCTTTAAGACGTTGTGCAGAAAGAACCGAGCTCTTGAAGAACTTGGTGAAGGATTTGACACACTATTCTGATTCAGATTTCAGCAAATCGGGAGGGAAGGCCACATGGTGGGAAAAGGCTGTTCATAATCCAGATTGGTGAACACTGTTTGTCATCACATGCAAATGCATTCTGTGGGTTGAAATGAGCTTTAGTTTGCTGCTGTTACTTGTCTGACTTTGCAATTGTTGTTTATGACTTTTAAAATATATGAGCTCCCCACATAAACACAAACACAGGAGGAGTTATCCCTGGAGAGCAACTAGAAATATTTTCTCTCTTTTCAATGGTGTCTCACTACAGCAAAGTTACATTTTTCTTCTGTATTACTGATAGATAGAGTAAATGCTCATGATGGAAAATAGGAACTCACCTCACCCTCACACCCAGGGATTTAAGGTTGACTGTGTGGGAAAGGTGTATAATAAGAATAGAAAAGCCACAGGCTTGTTGTGAATCTTCACTGGGATCTATCCTGAGTATGAACAAACTGGCGACTTCCTGGGACTCAGTTTTCTTATTTGAAAAGGAGGGTAAGAATATTCACTCCCTGGGCTTTGTGCTGCCTTGGCTGAAGAGTGTAGAACTCCCTGTCACCTCTCTGATCTTAGAGCAAGACAGATGTCCTGGTATCACCAGCTCTTGCCCAGGCTTTGTGTCCTCCTTTCTCTTTTCTTTCTCAGGAAACCCTAGGACCAGCGCTGAGCTGAGTCAAAGTGGTGAAAATAAGAATAAGTGGGTCACAGGGGGCAAACAGCGGGGCCCCAGAAGGAGCCTTCCCAGTGGACAAAAATAACCAGTGCTGGATTTGAAATCTTGGCCAGGAGGCTGGTGCTTTTCACCGCTCTACATTTTGGAACAAATACTGACATGACTATTTCAGCCTTAACTTTTTTGCCATCTAGGACGAAGGTATGTTTGCAAAGAAGTGCATGACAGCTCTTTTTTTTAAAAAAAAAAAAAAAAGCTGTCAAATGGAGTCATTGAGGGGTATATTAACAGACGTGGGAATAAAAAATATGCTGGATTCATAAATTAGGTGATTGCAAAAGTTACCTTTATGTTCCCAAAAATGTTCAACATTTTTGTTGATATCAAAATGTATACACTCCTCAAATTTACTTTAAAATACATAAAACAGATGATTCTGATTTTGTGCTTGACCGCTATAATCTCCTTTCAGGATTTTCAAAAAACAACATTGTAGTTCTATATTTCTACTATATAATTATTTTCTAACATTTACTTAGTTTTTAACTAAACTTTTTCTTTTATTAATTTTTATATGTAATCTTTATCAGATTCTTATCCCTCTCCCAACTCCTTCCAGATCCTTCCTATCTCCCTACCCACTCAACTTCATGTTCTTTTTTTCTCTCAAAAAATAATCTCACAAAAAGAAAAATAAAACAAATAATAAAAAAACAGTAAGACAAAAAATACTCAAACAAAACAAGATACATACAAAAAATCATGAGTAACTAGAACAAATATTAAATCTAAAAACTAATTGTTTGAGGAATATAAACACGTAATTAGTATTCTGAATTACAATGTGAGCAGTTAAGTTTCATGAAGGAGAGGAGTTATTTTGTAGGTTCCATATGTGATGATTCCTCAACCATCACAACCTTTCTAAAATAATATACTACTCGTATTTCATCCGTGGAATGAAGAAAGGGTGATTGAACTGCCTAAGCTCACAGGATTTTTTTTTGTTTGTTTGTTTTTCAAGACAGGGTTTCTCTGTGTTGCCCTGGCTATCCTGGAACTCACTCTGTAGACCAGGTTGGCCTTGAACTCAGAGATCCGCCTGCCTCTGCCTCCCAAGTGCTGGGATTAAAGGCGTGCACCACCATGCCTACCAATTACAGACAGCTGTGAACAGCCATATGGGTGCTAGGATTTGAACCCGGGTCCTTTGGAAGAGCAGCCACTGCTCTTAACCACTGAGCCATCTCTCCAGCGCTCACAAGATTTTCAAAAAGCAATATGGTAATTCTATATTCCAACTATATAATTTGTCATGATAAGTTATAATAAAGAGTCCAGATAGCCTGATATCAGGGTATGAGTTAATACTTGTAAGAAATTTAGTACAAGCTCACCAGAATTTCCAGTTGTGAAATGAGATAAGGATGCCAGGTTTTTCTTATTAAATAGGGTCATGACCTTTACTGCCTTCTAGTTGTGAGCCACAAGCCTCACTACATACTATAGTTTGCCAGTAGATTTGGATGTCAGGATGCTCAGAGTTCACAGGTTGCCCATGCTCCAGTGGATGACCCCCAACACCCACGTACATATTCACAGCACTAATTGGATTTAGTGGGTTAAAATAACAATAATAATAAAATAATAATAATAATTCTAAGACAATGACATGAAGTTGAGAGGGAGAATGTAAAGGGAGGAGTCCTAGGGAAAACTGGAGTTGGGGTGGATACAATCAAAATATATTGTATATATGTTTGAAATTTTCAATAAACAAAAATATTATAAGTCACATGGAAATACTATTAAATCTTAGGGAATATATTATATATAATCTTAAGATATATATATATATTTGGTTTTTGCAAGATAGAGTTTCTCTGTGCAACCCTGGCTGTCCTGGGACTCACTCTGTAGATGAGCCTAGCCTCAAACTCAGAGATCTACCTACATCTGCCTCCCAAGTGCTGGGATTAATGGTGTATACCACCACAACCTGGCTAATCTTAGAGAATATTAACAAAAACCCAATAATAAAAACACATCTGTTAGAATTCAAAAGTAGTATGGAAATACTTCATAAAAATGAAGTTGTCCATTTCTTTTAAAAGTCTAAAATGATGGGTATATTTCAGAGTTTGAAGGCATAATGCCATTTGAAAGGAATTTGTTAGTTTCTTCTCAATTTCTCAATGAGAACCACTCCTCTGTTTTGGAGACACTGGTCACTCATTAGCACCATCTTAAAACACACCCTTTTATTGGTTTAGTACTAGATTCTAAACCCCACTTCCACCTACTCAGCAAATAGCTCTACCTGAAGCTGCAAAGTTTGGCCCCCATTTCCTCTTAGTTCTATCTTTACGTTTTCCTCCCTTCCTTCCTTTCCTTCCACCTTCATTCAACAAAGTGTCCTGCTAAATGGACAGAGTGGCCCATGTAAAGATTTGAATCCGTAGATGGAATGTGGGCGTAGATATATTCATCTTCTCTGTCTTTCAACCATTTCTCAGTAAAGAAATGCAGGTTGCTTTCCAGCTGGGCACTGAATTTCTCCATGTGTTAAATGTCTGCCCTTACTCCAACAATCATTTTGGATACCTTAAATGATTTGTGGATAGTTTTCAGTCTTGTGATTGCTCCCTTCTTCTTCTTCTTTGTTTTTTTTCTTGACGCTTTATTGACTTTTTTATTTTTAAAGAATTTTCTCTTTCCTTCCCCTCTCTACTATTTGTCTGTCAATCATCCTTGGATAGTCAGTGTTTCAGAGCAAGCTTAACCTGACAGGGCCATATATGAGAGCATGAAATACTGTGATAAAAGGCACGCTCCCATTTTGGTTACCCAATCTTCCAAAACCCTAACATTAGACAGTGATATTCCTTCCAGCTAAGTAAGGGGCAAGAAGTTAGTTCTAAACCAAGACTAAAAATTGCATTTCATCTTAGATTTGTGTTTAATTTCAGTGCCTCCAGGAAGCAATGTTTTCTCCACCAACAATGTAGCAATTGTTTTCAATCCATGCTCTTCCTTAAAAAGCAAAATTATTCTTGATCATATTGTGTGTAGTGCCCCACTGACATGAAATGGTCATAAATACTCAAGAGCAGCATATGGGAGAAAGGCTTTGTTCTTTTATGTACCAAGGGAAATACTTTAACTGTTCCCAGCTTGAATAAGAAGATGACAGAAAAGGAATCAAAATTATGAGTTGAAGTCCACTGAGATTATACTGTGTGTCCACAGCAGAAGATATTATGAGACACAAATGGCAATGGTGTGCCACCATAGAGGACACATTTTCCTCCACCCCAGGAACAGTCCCAAATCACCCACAATTCTTACATATACAACACACCCATATATCCCAAAGACCAGTAGAAGTGTGACTGCGGTGTTCTGTAATTTTCCCCTTAAGTTTCATGACCTCATTTACTTAAATGTGCACAATTCCTTTCTTATTGCCATTGCCTTTACGTGAGTTGATTAAGTCCTTTTAAATCCAATTGTTCAGCACTCACACTTAGCTTGCAAAATAACCACAATTCTGAAAGGTAAGAAACCACTAAGAGTAATTTTGTGCATGCTCTTCGGCAAAAGTGTCTGAAAAATAAGCATTTAACAATCGAAATATTTGTATTAAAAAGCTAAGTCCCTTTATTACATTTGAAACCTTAATTCCTTATTTTGTATGATATGAGTTATTCTACTTGTTTTAGTAGCTGTGATGTGATCATATGAAACAACTCATTGTAAACATTCAGTATATGAATCTGTTGAGGCCTATGAAGAAATAAAAAACTGCCACAGAAATATGAACAATCCATAATCCAAATCAAATCCAAAATCCAATACAGTGTTTCCATGTTTTTGCCAAGAAACATACTAGTTAATACAATAGGGTTCTTTGAAAACGTCTTCTCCTTCAGAATTCTGGTTCCAGACAACTAAATTGGTTCCTAAGTAAGTTCATTTAGAAACAAGTTTCCAGTGACAACCACCTATCTCCAGTAAGTCAAGGACCATCCAATATGCTTCAGCATCACCCTGTGTGAGTTGGCTACCATTTACCACTAAAATGACTTAGGACAACACGGAAGCCTATATGATACAGAGAACAGAGTGTAAAATTCTAACAGATCTATCCAACTGTGTCCTCACACACCTGATCCAGAAATTCCTTTACCAGGAAAGGAGCTGGAGGGTCTATAAAGATCTTAAATAAGTATGGAGAGGAACAGCTGTTGACAACAAATTAATTTCATTGTTTGAGTTCAACGGCAGTAAGCAGGAGCTCTAAGGTTCCTGTGTGCTGCTTCAGGGATCCACCATGGTAGTTAACATCATTAAGGCAATCTGAGAATGCCTAAGGAGAAATGGAGACCTAAGAACACTGCTAGGGAAAAAGACAGAAAAGTGGAATTCTGATAGACAGGGCAACCCACGAGTCTAAAGAAGAGAAAGGAACAAATGGCAGGGTAGATTGCAAACCCCTAGTTGATCGCTGCCTTTATGACTGCCCTGTTGCCAGTTGGGAAAAGGATCTGGTCCTTCTATGCTCAAGGGTGCAGCTTATTTTCTAGTGCAGAGTTCACGACAGGCCTCCACAGCTTAAAGATGTTCTATGAGTATGAATCTCACCTTAATTTCTCCTTAGCAAGCAAGACAAGGAGAGTAATCCATAGTGGATGGCTACCATATCCACAATTTTTTTCCTAAAATACCATGTAAGTTAAACCAATTTAGAGGTAAAGAGGTATAGGGGTAGGAGATACATCTGCTTTACATGTCCAAAAATGTTTGTTTGATATAAATGTATCCTTCTTTCATGATTCTTGCATATGTTCAATGCTGAACAAAGCCATGTAGTGCTTGTGGTTCCTCCACCATACATCAGGTATGCTTGGCATCATCACATTGGAAGACAGATCTTACTATGACTGATTATTCATTCAAGCTTTCAGGAATATAGATGTTGGAAAGAAGCACTTAAGCCCACCAAGTGTGCTTGATTACAGAACTAAGAAGTACATGGCTATCATATCGACTTCCTCATTCACAAGAAAACCTTTTGTCCTAATATTGCCCGAAGGTAATTTCACATTTTCACTTCAGTTCAAAATTGGGTCTGACAAATTGACTCAGTGTAATTAGACTTTTTTTCTAACACTGGTGACAAGAAACATTTTGTCCTCTGCAATGTACAACCTGTAGATTCACACACTGTCCTATCATTTCCTTATAATCATGAATCTATGAAATGTATGGGTATACATACATGAATCATGCAATGAACTGGTCACATCCGTTCAAATATTAAGTTAAATGAAGATCTTCATGGCCGAAGCTTGCTAGGCACCAACATGATTTTGATGAAATGATTCTGCCTGAAATACTGTTGGTGCAGATCTGATATTTTGTCTTTATTGTGATGGCTTACAGGGCTACTCCTGAAGGCATCAAATATATGGTTGGTTATTTTCTCATTCACAAGGCAACCTTTTGTCTTAATATCACCCTTAGGTAATTTCACATATCCACTTCAGTTCCAAATTAGGTCTGACAAATTGATTCAGTCTAGCTAGGTCTTTACAGACTGAAAATTACTTGTTCCTCACATATGTGCTGAATATCAGCAAAGGGGCCATTGTAATACTGTCTGCCTTAGAGGACACCATACTTATGTGTGCCATTCAGGTACCACTAAGGACCCTGGGCTTCCTTCAGCTTCCTTTACCTTCTTTCTTTCAAATAATGATAAGAAATATTTGTGTACTTTAGAAAGAGGTTGAGGAGTATATTGAGTTCGTTGATGTCAACACAGTGTCTTGTGTAAAATGAAAATCTAATACATGTTAACTGTTAAAATGTCCTATATGTGGGCACGCACCATCAACAACTTTTATGGACAGCTTTGTCTAGCCATAGAAGAGTACATTTAGTATTTATTTGGTGATCCTAAATGCATGGTGAAATCTGGACATTAAGCACTTCAGAATAAGAGGATTAGTATACCATATGCAGTTCACATGTCATATTTCTCTCTGCCAAATATTTAACTCCATAACTCATTTGGTGATTTAATCATGAAGTCAAGCCCTGACATCCATCACCCTGAACAGAAAAATCCTGTTCCAAAGGAACTAGAAATGACTTCTGTCTGCCTGGGCCATCAATCAAGAAGTCTGATTGAGATTCAGGCCAACATGTCCAAAGCAGCACTTTGGTTCCAAGCTCTCTTGGCTCACAGTGGTTGTACACATTCTTTCCATTTTCTAGGCATGTTGTTTTATGGATAGTCATTTCCTGTGTAAGTAGTAGCAGCTTTCCATTTCTGTCAGTCAGAAAAGCATACTACAGGTTGGCATGGCTCCTCATGAGATATGAGCAGATGGCAAGAAGGGCCCCTGTGCAAGTCCCTTTCCTTGGGAAAAGCCAGAAGTTCCTTAAAAAAAAAAAAGAAGCCAATCATGGAGTTTTCCATCAAGGAAGGAATATTCTGAACAATCTCCCAAAAGTAAGTATTACAGCTAAGAAGGCATTTATTTTAGCTTCTCTTTCAATATTAAGAATCTCCTGTACTTCAAGGCCAGAATGCTTCATCACTGAAGCACTAAAAACAGGTACCTAAGTATCCATTCTTCAGCCATGTGATAAACAGGACACTGCCATCCTTTGTCATGCAAATTGATCTATTAGGCAGTCCATATGTTTCCGTCAGAGGCAATGCTGCTTAAAGATCATTTGGGGCACAATGTTTTAGGGAAGTGAGCAAAACCAATATTATGCTAAAATAAAAACCAGCCAGTGTTTCAAGAAGGATAAAAAATATTTACATACAGAGAGAACACATACCAGTGTTTCTATACATATGCCCAAAGCATTATATGAGGTTATATCATGATTCCTTTTATTATAGCCCTAGTTATGGAAAGAAAAGGATATTACAAAGATGTCAGGACCCAAGGGGGTTCATTTTGCTTTCAGTGGCTCCTTCTTTAACTGAAGTATAGGGTGAAAATAAATTGAGAGAGACAGAGACACACACAGGTGAGAGAGACAGAGACAGATGTAGACACATAAGAGAGAGGGAAAGACAGAGACATGGAGAGACAGGGAGGGGCACACAAGAGAGAACAAGGCAGAGACATCCATAGAGACAGAGATACAGACAGAGAGATACACAAGAGAGACAGAGACACGCAAACAGAGAGAGGAAGAGAGAGAAAGGGAGATAGAGGAAAAAACTGAAAGAAAAAAGAGGATTTACCAAAGCAAGCTTGACAATTCAACAGTAAGACAGAGCATTTCCAGGAGAAGGCATGGGAGCTCACTGTGAACTTGATCTTTCAAATGGAAGCCACCATCCAAAGAGTCTATTCAACACATTCTATGTGACTGTGTGTGTGTCAAACATGCTCTCAATGGAAACTATAGGCAGATTTGGAAACAGCATGGACAGAATGTAAAAAGAAAACAGGACAATAGTTTGAATATGTCCAGTTAAATATATAGTTAAAAGGAACATCATTAGTTTCTGTTTTTACATTTTAATTGTCTACTTGAAATTTTGATATGGCAGACATAGAAATTGTACAGAATGGTTTGAGTGTGAATTTAGTTTCAGATGTGAAGCATCACAGTGGTCTGTCCTGAATTCAGTGAACTTCTCACGGCTTGATTGCTCATCTAGTTTTCCTTTAGTATCACAGTATAGCTTGAACCCTATGGAAATTTGTGCTCACTCCCATACTTACACATTCAAAGCAAGCAGGTAATAACAAATGGTGGCTGCCAAGTTCCCTTCTCTCAAATGTGCAGTGGAGAAGGCGGAATCAGATGGAGGGAAGGCAAAAGGTATCACTGCTCTAGAAAACATATAAACTGAGAGAGAACTGAAAAGAACCATGGGATGTACCAGGTAAAACTCAAGTTTAAGCAGAACCACATTTAAATCTACCTTCAACTCTGCTTCCTTTCATGATCATCAAAACTGACCTACTGAAACCCTCAAGAGTTCTCCCAAGGGTTGAAAGTACTTTTATTTACATTTCAGTTTCTTTGAGAAACACCTGGCTTTCCTGGAATTTGCTTTGTAGACCAGGCTGGCCTTGAACTCATAGAGATTCTCCTGCCTCTGCCTCCCAAGTGCTGGAATTAAAGGTGTGTGCCACCACTGCCCAGCTCACTTCAGTTTTTTAATGTATGTAGCTATATGAATTGGAAGGTTTCTAAACATCTTCCAAGTTAGAAGTTACATTATTTGTAATTTTGAACTGACAGTTACTCTCACCCAGGACTTCCTGCTCTCCAGTATCTGTGTGTCCTTCTCACCACTGATGTCTCCACACAACTGCTGTGTCTTCACAGAATCCTTCTCCAACCACAGCTCTGGTCCTTCTGTCTCTCGATCACACTAGTCTATTTTCCTTAATTCTGTAGTACTTGCATCACATTGATCTTCTTTGCTTATGTTATTTACTTATTTGCTTTTATTCTTATTTATTTATATATTTATTTTTTATTTACAATAATGTAATCTTCATGAGAAAGTGTCTTTCCTGACATGTTTACTCTTCCAACCATCATACTTAGAAGAGTAACCCTGTACAGTAGGCAGAGAACAAATGTCAGATGGGCTAGGGAGATGCTCAGTGGTGAAGGATGTACAAGACAGTGTGAGACTCTAAGTCTGAATCCTTCAAACCCATGTAAAGCTAGGCACAGTTGTACATATCCATATCCTAGTAGTCGAGGAGATGAGAGGCAGAGATAACCTCCCATCTAGCCTGCAAACTAATTTCGAAGCCAGCTAGGCATGCACAGAAGGGCAAAAATAACAAATAGGAAATCCTATCTCAAAGAAGAGAGAAGGTAAAAAAAAAATGAACAGTGTAAGTTATCCTCTGATCTCCACACATTCAGCATGGCATGCACACATACATACTTTACACATTTACCAGATATGGATCACACATCACATACATAGCATATCACACACACATAATATACACAAACACATCACACACACACATACATACACGCACACACGCGCGCGCGTGCGCACACACACACACAAAGATTTAAAGAACAGAAATTTCAGGAAAACGAACCATTTTTTTCTTACATATTAACAACCAACAATAACTCTCTAATTTAGTAAGAACTAAATTTATGAACTAACATATTTACAATGAAGGCTGGAGAGTCAGAAAATCAGATCAAGAAAAAATTGGAGAATAATGCTAGTCAGGTATCAGCTTATAGCCCTACATGTAGCCCAAATTACACCACAGACACCGTGGAAAGGGAACGGCTATGTGCGTGGTAGCCAGTATTCTACACTCTTACTCTCCTACCAGTAGCCAGCAACAGCCAAAATAGAAATGATTTGCCCTAAAGTTATCATTGCCACTGCTGCCCTTACCAACTGGGGAGTGCTCTCACCTGAAGAATTACCAAAGGAAACAAACAACATGGATTTTGACTATGTCACAAATTCCAAACTTAAAATTCTGATTCTTCACACACAGAGATCACAGTGTATATTCCCTACTTATTATGGACAATGGTAATGTGAGTTCACTTGATTTTTTTCCCTTTAAAATGAAAAAAAAATGAAGTTCCACCTGCCACTAAGATATATAAGGCAGAGATTACCCAAAACATAAGTAAAGAGGCTCAGATATTGTAGATTCCCCAATGACAAATGTTCCCTATAAACTTTTACCTGGTACAGATGCTATATCCATTCCTTCTGTTATTCTTTACTGCTGAATGTGATGCCGTCAAGCCACTTAAACTGTAGTTATTTTCTAAATTATATACAGTACTCTATATTAATCGACATTCTTTGGAGAAATAAAACCAATAAGCTTTCCACATAGCATATGTAACATACTTAAATATTAAATAATACATTAAGATATCTATTGTAATAAATTATTTATAGAAGCTTACTCATGCCAACATCTGTAGCTGGTGTTCTAGAGACCCAGGAACACAGATGGTCTAGCTCCTGTCAGAGCCCAAAGGCCTGAAAACTGCTGCGTTCAGTTAGCTAGAGCTTAGAGAACCAAGAAAATCTGCTATTTTCGCTCTAGTCTGAAAGAATTAAAAGCCTGATGTCCTAAGGCTACCAGGTAGGAAGACTTGCAGGAAGATCAATCACTTGTCTGATTTATGTCTCCATTGATCAGATGAGGTTACTCTGTTAGGGAGTGAACACAATTTATTGATTTAAATGTTAACCTCATCCTAAGTACCTTCCATAGGTACTGAAACATCTTGGCCCTACAGCCCAGTCAAACTGAAGCATACAATTAACCATTGCACACACCTCTGTAGGGACAATGCATAATCCAGTTAGATCCTAAAGTCTGAATCCATGCCATGGTTATCCTTTGCCTCACTGTAAAACCAGATATCTTCACTCTGTGGTTCCTTATGGAGGAATCACCCCTACTGATTTATGGGTGAATATTTTACTTTAAAAGTGCACGTCAAGGTCAAGAGACACTGATCAACCTCAAGGTGAGGGGGCTGACCCTGTAAAGCTCAGTAATTATACATTCAGGGTCTCTCATTTAGTTTGATGTATCAGCTGCAGCAAAAAGAATGACACAGAAACCAAACACTTATTTGCAAATTGAAATGTGAGGTGAGCTTGAGTAAGAGACACATTCTGCCTTCGAGGAGGAAAAGGACATCTGATTCCTGGCAAACCCTGGCAAGGTACAGCTGGTTGAGCCAATGGCTCCCTGCCACTTAGCCCCAAGAAACAAGGGAAGGCAGCTGCAGGTTAGGTAAAAGGATAAAAGGCTTCTTATGAAAGGGGGCTTGATTACTGCTGGGAGTTTAATTACACACCCTCTTCCTGAGTCCAATCAATATTTAAAAGCAAGAAAGAAAACAATTTCCTGAGATTGTTCCCTGTTTTCAAGATGGTAAAAATTAGTCCCCAGAAAGTAGTTGAAATCAAATAGAAAAAAATCAAGTTCGAAAACACAAACAGAAGATTGTGAAAACACAATATAACTATTCCTTCTAAACCTCCAGCAAGACAAAGGCCAAGTCAAGGGCTTTTAGGCAAGAGGGAAGGAGCCTTGTTTGCTTAATTAAGTGTCCTGAAACTGCAACAAGGCAAAGATTAGCATTGTTGTACAGTTCAACAACTCCACACGACTTTTTAGTTGCAGGTTGTTAAAAGCAAATTCTGACATTAAAAGAGGTGAGTTGGTTAGATAGTAGAATGTTAAAGTCAGGTGCCAAATACATATGGACTAGACATTGGGAATGTATGCTAAGCCATATAACTTTCATAATTGTGGCCTAATTACCTCTGTTGTTTTGTATTGTATTTATTGTTATAAGAGAAAGAACCTTTTGTTGGACTGAAAGGGGGAGCTGTTGGGGGGAAAAGATATACCTTAAACTAAAAAAAAAAAAAGGGTAGAGGATGGGGGGTTGAAGGGGAAGAGGGTGGAAGGATGGGACTGGAGGGGGGACTAGGGAGGGGATTGTGATTGAGATTTAACTTGAAGAAATAAAAAAATAAATTATATATTTAAATAAAAGCATCCCAAAACACATGTCAGAGCATGATGACCCAGAACATCTTGGCCAGACTTAAAATCTAAACCATTGAGTTAAAATACAAGCAAATTCTATAGGAGCCAAGACAAATGATTGAGGTGTTCATCCAATCACAATAGTTAGGAAGGTGCCAAAAATGAAAACAAACAAACAAACAAAAAACCCCAAAAGAACACCTTATAAATGGAAGGGATATTTTGGTATGATACTTTTTTTTTTAATTTGTTTAATTCAAACTTGTCTCCTGGGTTAACTACCTGTTCTTATCAGCTAAGTTTCATTAAAATCAGTTAAATAAACCAGAGACAACCTCTGTAACTTCTGTTTCTGTTTAGCCTTTTGGTATTTGTATTTATCATGGCTATGTCTTGTGTTGAGTTTTAAAATTTTACTTGAAAATAGTATGTATTTTCCCCTTCAGAATGAATAAGTGGGGTTCCACCTGCCATTAAGATGTATAAGGCAGAGATTACCCAAAACATAAGAGGTTGTATACCACATTTTGGGAACCTACCTAAAATAGCCACTTACCTAGTTTTTGTTGTGGAGGTTTAGATTTCTTTGGAAACACAGTTATTTTGAACTAATATGTAAAAGTAATGAGAGTGCTTCTGAGAAACAGTCTCATAAAAGCGGCATATGAAACCAACCTAAAGACTTGCACCTGTGGGGAACTCCTGGCAGAGCCAGTGATCCTGGTCAACAGGTGTACCTCAGGAGGAGGGCATAAGGTTGGTCAATGAGAAGCCATCATAGTACATAATTAGAAAGAGTGTATAGAAAGGAAGGCCTCGGAAACTCAAGAGGGCTTTTTGTTTGTTATTGCTTCTCATTGCTGCCTCACTTTGAAAGCTGAGACTTGCCAAGACTATCAGCTGAGATTGGGCATAGCCCAGGTGAAAAGCCATAGGGATTTGGCAGTGCCAGACAGGCAGAAGCCATGGCATCCTGGCCAAGGCCACATGAGGTAGCCATGGACCTCCCAAGAGGAGGTTCGGAAAAACCAAATGGACCTAAGAAGCCCCACTATATCTTCTGAGGATTGCCATGTTCCAGAGACAGACTGCAATTGTTCCTGTGTTCCCTTTTGCATTGGCTGATTTATACAAACTGCTGCCCTCAAGGACAGGCTTGGTTTTCTGCCTAAAGTGCCTAGGGTTGGTTAGTTGGTAGGTGTTTAGAGATATTAATAAATAGTTTAAAGGTTTCACTGTACTTACCCCAGTACTGGCCCACCCATAGTCTTTCAGGATTAAAACTATTCCTAATGTTGTCAGCTCAAAATACACAATAAGAGCTCATGACAGCATTGCCATTTGCGAAGAGAATTACACAGCTTATCTACCTCAGCCTGACACATACCTATGAATGCTATTTTCCTATTTTACAACTGAGCACCCTGAAAATGAGTAACCAAGATAATAAGCAAAGGAAGAATGGATTCAGGCCTGCATTTCTCTTTTGCTGTGAGACTCTGTGGCCCATACGACTCATACTCCAGGATTTCATAAGCCTCTGGGCCTTGACTGGTCCTGACTTCATGTTTCCATACACTTGAAGAACTTACTTGCTTCTTTCTAATTGTTTATTAAGTAAATAAAAAAATGTTTGAGGGCAATACATATGTTTACATATGTAGGGGAATATATGTAGGTATGGGTGTATGTGTATCTAAAGGTCAACTTCAGTGCTACTTCCCATGAATTGTCCAGTTTGTTTTTTGAGACAGAGTCCCTCACTAGGACCTAAGGATTAAGACGACTGGCTAGTGAGTGAGCTCCAGGGATCCTCCTGTCTCTTGTCTCTCTAGTGCTGGGACTATAGGTCTATGTCAGTTTATGCAGTTTTTCCATGCTTTCTAGGAATGGCATTGAAGGCCTTATGATTATGATGCAGCAAGAACTTTACTGATTAAGCTATCTACCTAGATAATAAATAGATTTAAATTCCATTTATATGTTCTTCTGAAAGTATCAAACACTGATAAATATTATTATGAAATACCTTTACTTATATAGGGTAGAAAACAAGTTGATAAATATAATATTTTGGGCTGTTGAAATGAACTACCATATAAAATGAAAGGAGTTGGTCACCTGGAATTACCATCATTTCAGCAATGTGGAACACCTTGGCAATACAGGAAGCAAAAACCCTGAATAAGACTCATACCCTGAGGTGATAGGCACACTGCATTTTGATTGGTAGAAATGCCTCTCTACTCTCATAGTCATCCTTCTAAAAGGGCTATCATGCCCTACAATATTGCCTCACCACTAGCAGCACATAGTTCATAATGTCACTACATCTCAACACCCTTTTCTGGAATGTCCCACTGCCCAGGTGAACATGTCCCAGTAAAACCTTGCAAAATCAAAACATTACTTCTCAGCCATGCCCTTTCTGAACATTTTCTGCTTAATCTTATCATATCTTAATTATAGTTTAGTGGTTAGTACCTTCCTACCCAAATGCATTTGATGCAACATTTTACTGTCCAGAGATATTGCTAAATGGATGCTGTCTTGGGGTAAGGCCACCCAGTCCTAGATTTACCCAGGACATGTAGGTTGAACAGTGGCTAAAACTCATGACAAAACCAACCAGATCCCAATCCCACTGTACTGAATGAACTAGATCTAAGAAAAAAAACCTGGACAGTATTATCATGTACTGAGAAATAAGTGCAAGGGATCATTCCATTGGGAGAGGTTGTGATGAAGCTGAATGAGGGCATAAATTAGGCAGAGAGAAAACTGCAGAGAAGGAGGGAGAAGTCTTAGTGAGAAACCACATAGGCTGGGAGAAAGAGAAAAGAGGATTTAGTAACTTGTCTTCCCTTTGCTTTTGACCAACAAAGTCCAACCTGAATATATAAGCGATATATATGTATGATGACACAATTTCCCCCAGAACAGTAAGGCAGAAGTAAAACTGTAAAAACCAGGGTTTCTTTGTGAATGTAAAGCCTAGTCTCTTGTTATCTGTTCCAACTCTACTATCTCTCAACCTACTGTCTCCTCCAGCTGTACTGCCTCCAACCTTATTCTTCCTTATTCTTCCCCCAGCCCTACTCTTCCACAACTTTATTGCTCCATTTCCTTACTCCTCTCTATTCTAACTTCTCCTCAACTTCATTGCTTTGCTTGGTTTCATCTTTTACTTTGAGCTAATGGTGCTCATCTTTACATAGACAGGAGGTCTCCTTTAATTTTCAATAAAAATATTGCTTGGTGATTGTCACCTCTTTATTCCATTTGGATGAAAATAACTTAAGAGTTCCACCAATAAACCCTAGTATAGAACCAACAAATGATTTAAAACTCATAGGATGAAACGTGGAAGGGCAGAAGTTACGTTTCACTTTCTCTCTTTTTCTGTGGGATTTTTGTTTGTTTATGCTATTTTTTACTTTTCAGTCAAATATTTACCAGGAGTTCATAGAGTGGATTTGGGGAAAACATCAAAGCAATCATGACTTTCATGGGCAAAGAAAAACACCCACTGGAGAAAATGAGAGCATTTATTTTTATCCAAACAGAGTTCGGCATGATTCAAAACATGCTGAAAACACCACCTCATATAAAATAAATTATCCACTATGGCAATGGAGCAGTGAGGGCTCAAGTCACCAAGAGACCAAAAATATCCAGGCAAAGTAAACAGTTTTGCAAATAGCAACTGATGAGTTTTATTATCCCTTATTTATTTCTGACTGGAAGGAAAAAAGAACAGTGGAGCAGTGTCTGCTCTCTTAGCTCTGGTGAACCCTAATCTTTTCTTTGCCTCCAGCACACAACCTAAGTCTGGGACAGATAAAATCCCTCCTAACACCACACACAAAGAATAACACACTTTAGTGATCATGCGCGTGAGCCTAAAGGGTAAAGCGATATGCGAATATTCTCTCCTGAAAAATGGAGCTACCAATCCTGAACAAATACATTGCCACATCCCAGCACCACTGCAAGCAGCTTAAAACAAACAAATAATAACCACAAGGGAGGGTTTCCTCAGGACTGGGAGAGTGACCAGCTGGGTTGGCAAACCTTACCACTCTCACAGGTTCAGAGTAAGCAGTTCAAATGGTAGCCGAGAGCCCAAGCAACAAGCTATATTATTATTAGTTTTTTTTTTTGCTTCCCTTAAAAAATAGAACTCTATGTTTTAAATAGAAACATTTTGAGGCTGTTCTCACAATAATTAATTAAGAGCCAGCACCACGTGTTTTTAGGAAGAGAAAGTCTTTAGAAAGTCTATTCAAGATGAAGCTAAGCCTACATCCCTCATAACCTCTGGGATCTTGTATAACCTCTTGACCTCTCACTACCGCCATCCATACTTCTGTATAATGGAAGTAACAGCACACTCCATGTCATATGTTGTTTCTGAGGACAAGTTCATAACTAAATTACTTTTGTGAAGGGCTTCTCTACAGTATGCATTGGCATGGGTCACTTTTGCTACATTTAAAAGGTTCATTGGCTAATATCCAGTAGATATCAGTAATAACAATATAAATTTCTGTAGATATTTCCAATAGTCAACACATAGCAAAATTATCCAAGTTGATAGCTATTACTTTAGTTCCTGAAAGATGCTAACTTCTGAAAACATGCAAGGACTCTTGCTCATCTCAAGACAGTGAACACCCTCATACTAACATCATGACAAAGGGAAGGGAGAGTGGTTTCTGAATATTATGTACTTCTCCAAGGGTGTTCACTTTCTTCTGTAACATGTGTAACCTTCATTAGACTAGAAAACTAATACTGTTTCTCCAAAGTTGTCATTCACAAAGAGACTGCTGAACTGGTGATAATTTTAAAATCCAAAGCTGAAATATATATAAACATTTTTACTACCATCTTGACATAAACTTTAACATTCTTTTGACATTATATTCTACATGTCTGGAATGTGTGCATCACTGTATTTAGGTAGCTTCTAGTTTCTGGGATTGTGAACCAGTCTATGAAACATAGGACAAAGTGTCCTATGTTTATCCTGTCTAGGACACCATCAACAGCTTGTCTCAATGATTCCACCAAGTCCTCTCAGATATAATAACGTGGTATGCAGTTTCCTGGAATTTCCATCTGTTGGAATTCCCCTGGAGTTGTACACTTATAATGTGTTCTGCATCTCCGTCTTGAATGTGGTCCTAGCTCCTGTCATGTGTGTGGAACTTTAAACTGTATTACCATGATTCATTCATCTGAATGTCTTGCCTGCAAGCATCTATACTTATCAGATATTTTTGGTCTGCACTCAAAGCAAGGAATTAGGAATAAATTAATTTCTGCCATACTCTGAGTGTAGCAGGTGGACTGAAATTATTTAGGGACCTTATAAAACTTCGCTGCAGGTGCTGGAATTCTAAACATTTGGCAGAATCAAATCAACCTGCTGCTTATCCTTCATGTCCATCTAAACTGGGGTACAGTTGTCAGACTGGATTGATGACAGAATATTCATCAAAAGTGATGAGTCTTAGATCTAATGCTTTCTTATATCCATACCATTTCATGCATAATCTAATAATTAACCACAGGATGGGGAAAATGTATGAGCTACTCTAGCATTTTTAACTCTACATGTATGATCGATAATTCATTAAGAATTCTAATGTTATCATTTCAATTTTAGAGAACTCAGAGAGAAGTTAACTAATATGGACAAAGAGCAAGAATGAAAGTTCAAATCTAGAACCTTGTCTCTGTTCTGGGATATTCCCTATGGCCAACTGATAACCCCTTGGGAAACATAGTGTGATAGTGGACATGTTATGGATAACCAACAGTGGTAGGATTTAGTGCTATGATGGTACCCTTGAGGAGAACAAATGGTGGTCAGCTTTGAGATCATGCTCCTATGTTCCATGACTATGAGCCTCTTTTCCTAATCATGACTGCTTGTACTCTGTAAAGTAGGGTAGCAAGATAGGGAACTGAAAAGCCATCCCTCAATGAATGACACCTTTGCATAGGATCATAAGATAAAAGGTGTCTTGTGTAATGGGACTGAAGTGCAAATGTTGGGCAAATTGGTCATGAAGAAAGTAAAAATGACTTTTTAAGAAGATGGTCTGCATTAGGTCTTTCCTGAAAAACACATAATGTAATCAGAACTCTTGCTTCCCAACCACATCAAAGGCAGTTTATCCTGCAAATGTCTCATAATTGGCAATTACAAGTTATACTGTCTGATCAGTACAGTTATGCTGCACCCCAGAGTCCACCCTAGGTAGATAGTTTTAAAAGAATAATATTTTGATGCTAATAATATTGTCACTTAGAATCAGTTCCCACATTTCTAAGATTATTAGATGTGTTTTCAGTGGCAAAGAATTCACAATTTGCCTTTATGGCAAATGTGTTTCAGTATTTCCTGTAGCAATCAAAACAAAAGCATTGTGGTGAGGAACAAGCTCCTTTCAGCAGGGCCCTTCCTTCCTACTGCTCTTTATTCGTGGTCAGACCCCACTACACTATTTTCACCACAGACATAATTGGACGTGCATTTACTGACATCTTTTGCTGATCAATTTGTTTTATAAAATATATTACACAGCAAGAAAATTACCAAACAATCTAGAAGCATGGCAGTTCGTTAGGAGAATTTAATCAGAAAAGTAGACATTTTTCTTCCCAAACATGACATTGAACATTCAAAAACACAGTTGCCCTTTCACCGAATTTCCCTCCAGATTTCCGATTTTCATATTCATGGGGCCCTGGAAGGCTAAACTTTAACTTCAGGCTCAAGGCTGTATAAATATTTATCACGAACAGAAAATTAAAGAAGAAATTTTAGTGGGTTTAGGAATCAAAAGAGATTTGTGTGCTGTAATAAAAGAATACTGAACTTCAATGTTAGGGATTTGTGTGCTGTCATGTGTACTTCTCTCCCTCCTCCCCTGCTCTGTGCTTTTACGGAACAGTCTTGAACAAGTCCCATAGGCCTCTCTGGCTTCAGTTTCATTACTGAAGGAGCACAAATGTCATACTGGATGATGCTAATACTCCTTAAACCATGACAATATGTGATGGTAATAGAGAAAATTACAAAACAAAGGGGACTGTGCATTATGAATGGAAAGAAACTATCGCAATTCAAAACACTAAGATGGAATCTATCTTATATATATGACATGAAGCAAAACTTGATTTTAGGGTTCAGTGATTTTCAAAACTCACACCATTCTTTCAACTCTTATATTACAAAACCAAACACTGAACACCTTTAAGATAAACAAAGGAGCAAGAAAAGCACACGTGCCTTTTGTCTGTCAGTTCCTTCACTTCAAAGGCGACATGCTTAATTAAGATTGAAAAGAATTTGGTTTAGTAGAAAAATGGCTTCAAACAAATGCTGAGAACTAAATGAATGTTCATTATCCATAATAAAATACTTCAATAGTAGCAATACGTTTTAGAAAAGCAGTATATTTTAGATAGGTCAAATAGAATGAAGCATTGTGTCAGAAAACTGAAATGCCTCTCTGTGTCAAAATGAAAATACAATTGAATAAGTTTAGAAGAAATGAAAAATTGAAGGTGGCTGGTAAACTACTTAAGGAAGTTTTGTTTCTTGCTGTATTCCTCCTGACCAGGCACTGATCTGGAAAGTGGCTTCTCACATATGTTCTATATGAAAGTGGCAATCTAGGATCGATTAGGTATCAAATCTACCCATGTGGGATAACCAGACTACACTAAGAATATGTCATTGGGTCAGTAATGAACAGGTAGTGACTATTTCCAGTGGAGTTATTTTGACAAGGGAGACTATATCTCTGGGAAGAAATGTTACAGAATGGAGATGTATGGTGGGAGAGATATGGATGGGCTCATAATTTGCAGGGTCCAACATGAAGTATAACTGTAAAGCCATGAGATTTGATGAGGGTAGAGTCCTTGCCATATACAAGACCATAGGATCAATAACAAGTATCAAGGTAAAATGAAATAAAACCGAAGGGTAATTTATTTAAGAAAATAACAAAACACTTCAAATAAGACCTGGATAGAAGTCTCAGGGCACATGCTGTACAGCATGGGGATGGATCTAAGTTTGAATCTCCGGCACCCACATAAAAAGCCAGGGATGGCTGCACGTGTCTATAAACTCCCAGTATTATGGAGCAGAAGTAACGTATCCCAAGAATTCCCTGGTAATCCGGCCTAGTCCAAATGGCGAGCATCTGGTTCCGTGAGAGGCCTGTCTCAAGAAAACAAGGCAGACAGTAGAAAAAGACACCTAATGTCCTCCTTTGGCCTCCACATACATGTCGATGGCACCTACACCCACACATTCACCTTCATGCACCATACACATACATCATACCATACATTGTCATCATCGGTGATGATAACTATGACAGCGCACATACACACATGCACAATTTCAAGAGGGCATGCAACCTTAAATGGAGATAAGGGTGTTCCAATCACAGGTCCTTTGGATCTACTCAGGTCTCACAGTCATCAGTCTGGCCCAACAGGAAGTTCAAATTTCTGTCAGCTGCTTCTTAGCAAGATACGGGAATTTAAGCCGGTCAATTCACTGTTCCCGTCTCAATCATTGAAGTAATAAAAGCATCATTATGGACTCACCACATTAAGCAGTTCATATTATGTGCTATTATCATGGGGTTGAAGGTTAAATCAAGAAAAAAACAGCATGACAATTCCTAAGAAGTTAACCAAGATTTATCTCTAGCAAAAGCACTTGATTTTTTAAAAAAAATTTCTTCCTAAAGTTCTTTCATATGATTTGGTATATGTCATGGCTTGAATGTAAAATGTCCCCTACAGTCTCATATGCTTGCACATTTGGTCTCTAGATGTTGGTACAGTTTTGGGAGGTTGTAGAATGCTCAGGGCTGTGGCTTAGCTCCATAGACTTTACAGAAAGGGGTTGTTGGGAAGAGGGAGGGCCCTGGAGGTGATACCTGCTGCTCTCTGCTTCCTGAGCTGCCAGGATAGGAGAAGATACTGACTCATGTTCTAGCCACCATGAATGGAGCCACTCTGCCTTACCTGCCCCACAATGATACACTAAATCTCCCCCAAACCATAAATCACAATAAATCACTGTTCCCCTGAGTTTCTTCTGTCAGGTGCTTTGTCATAGCATCAAGAAAGGCAACCCATGTGCTATAAGAACTTGATGCTGTGACAGCAGAGTTTGCTCTGATTGGATCTAAAGCCTGGTAGCTTTGGTTGGGACCTTGTATCCCTGTTCTTATGTCCTCAGGCCTCCACACACAGTGAGAAGGCCTATTGGCTCTCCTGGTCTCCCGCTCACCATATACACGTCTCAGGGCTTCTTAGCATCTATGACCCGTTAATATGTTCCTTCATACTTCTCTAGGGAGCCTTGATGAGAAGTTGTTAGAAAAACAGTCTTGCTCATATTAACACAGACCCCTGATTTTCAAAAGTGGAAAAGCAGCTTTCTCCTACATTAAGAAGACTGCATGTGATGTTTTGTTGTGCTCAGTTCACCATGGGATCTGGGGGATTGAAACATCTGAATAATGCAACTAGACGCATTCTCCTGGAAAATGAGTTCTAATTTGCTTGCAACCATACCATATAATTTTCAAAAACATAGGGCATCTAAACTTCTGTGTGGTAGTAAATTTACCTTTTGTTACCATCCACGGCTATTTCATTTTATTCTGATTTAAAATCATTGAGAAAATTAACTCATACCCTTTTTCTACCACCAAAGGTGAAGATTTTTGAAGTCATTAAATTCTAGGGCCATGTCTTTCATATGCAGACACTTCTCAATTTCAGCTGTTGAAGTGGTCCAAGTTACAATTTTTTTTTTTTTGCAATTGATTGTGCAAAGTAATACTGGACTAGTGTAGACTAAAATTTTAAGTTTGAATTTCAATCTGTTCCTGAAGTAGTGATATGTGGGGTGAAACTCCACAAGTAGTGTTTGTGTTGCTCCCAATCAGTCACACAATGTCGTGGAGAACAACAAATGATATTGGTCAGATAGGTCTGCTGAGTGCCATTTTCACTAAGGCTGTCTTCAATGGATTTCTTGAGAGAAAATCCTATTGAGAAGTCCAGAAACATATGCATATGCACGTTTAAGGCAGCAGCTAGTAGAAAAGGCGAGGACATTGATGAAGAAGGCTTCCGGGGCTTTCCTTGGTTTGCTTGCTTGCATTGTCATCCACTCCTCAACTTAGGATGTGGAGACTGAAAAAGGAATAAGCAGAAAAGAGGAAAAGCCTCTCTAAATTTAAATTATTGTCTCTCTTTCATAGAAGAAGCAAACTGAGAGCAAGGCCTCTCCTTAAGGCCTGGTGTGTGTGAGGCCAATTCTACAAACACTGGCTTGGATTAACTGTTTAGGATAATTAAGAAACGGAAACTAATAGTCATGAAAACGTGTCATTTTGTTAGTTACTATGACAGTCTATCACAGTTATTTTCTAAGCTACTCAGAAATCAAGTTGCTAAGAGACAAGCAATATTTGCTTATCTAAATATAAGAGATAGATAGGGCATCTTCAAAAACCTCAAGAGATCTGCAGAATATGGCATTCAAAGATGTTTTCTTAACTTAAGATTTTTTGATATCGAGACATGTCAGCTCCTGACAGCACCCCCTATATTACTTCAAGTAGAAGATGAGCATCGAAGAATCTCCAGTGGGAGATGATTAAATTGGTGGTAAGCCATTCTCTTGGCAAGAAAAACCACTTGCTTCAACTGTAGACAGACTTCTGTCCAAAAAGGACAAAACTTGGAAGCAGGTAAGTCGACAGCCTAGCTCTGCCAAGACAGGGTAGGTAAGTCCTTCATAATTCCTGCTCTACAACCAATGTCTGTCAGAGAAATGGGGCCAAATGGCTGAAGATTGATGCTGTAATGTATGGAGAGAAAATGGGAACTGTCCAGGCAGCCACTGGTATGTCATTTTTTAGTTTTGGAAGCTGCAGGCCCTGCACTTCCTATATAATCAGATATATTCATCCCTCTCAGGTCTCTGAGGTGGTTGAAGAATAGATACCTAGAGTCTCATAGTTAAATTTTGAGTTGTTTAGGAATCAAGAGGGTGTTCTGGATCTAAGAAGATATTTTTAAAATTATGAGGCAAGTTAGTATGAAAGCTGAGTTAGATATAGAACTTTAAACTCATGGAGATGGTTAGATAGTAGAATGTTAAAGTCAGGTGCCAAATACATATGGACTGGACATTGGGAATGTATGCTAAGCCATATAACTCTTATAATCGTGGCCTATTTATTTCTGTTGTTTTGTATTGTATTTATAGTTATAAGAAAAAGAACCATTATTTGGACTGAAAGGGAGAGCTGTTGGGGGGAAAAATAAATACCTTAAACTAAAAAAAAAAAAAAAAAAAAAAATTTAAATCCAAGTGGGAGTCCCACTAAAGGGATCAATTCCAAGGACAACTGAAGACTAGGCCTCTACTTATACCTGGTTTCTCTTAATTTGACTCGCAGAGGCTAAGACCACCCCACCCACTTGGTTTAACTCAGTCATGAAATGTGGCATTGTGGCTACACATCACTCATGCATAACAGAGTAGCTGAAAAAGCTGCCTACTTACATTTTAAAATTGGGTACATTGTCTTCCCCAGGGAAGAGCACACCAATTGGTTATCCAACCAATACAAATGGTCAGCCCTGAAAACACGCATATAAGTAGCATTATACAGACTAAGAAGGTAGCATTTCAGAATATATATGTAAGTAACAATTTAAAAAAGCATCTATGAATTTGAAAAAGAGATAGGAGGGGTAAGTAGGAGTATTTGGAGGAGGAAATGGAAGGAGGATATGATGCAAGTATATAATAATCTCAAAAGATAAAAGAAGTGGTAAAAAGTGGATACATGAAGTTGTTTACCATATTTTCCTTAATATGCATGCCATGGACATTTTAATAGATCTCATTTTTTGTTGTATCTTTCTATTTTTCACTATGGGTTGAAAGTGTTAAATAGGAAACAAAAACTTCTATGTGGATGTTGTAATTTCCCAGTTATTTTCAAATATCTTGACACCTGAATGTTGGAATTTTCTGGCCAAACAGCGCAGCTTTTTATAGGATAACAAATAACATACCAGGGAGGATCTAAGATGGGGGTGGTGGTGGGGGGAAGAGAATAGCTACAACATTGCAAAAATATAAACAAGCTGAGCAACATCCTAAGAAGCATGAACCGGAAGGGTCACACCCAGCGAACCCAGGGACTAATGGGGGTCCCTCATGGGACACTCAGACACTCCAGGGCAGTGGAGAGCAGCACAGCAGGGTGCAAAAATCAGGGAAATATGACTCCAAGGAAATTCAGCAAGGTTAACACAGCAAGCCCTGAACATCCCATACAGCTGAAACACATGAAAATGATGACAAATCTATACTTAGAAAAATGATGTAGTCCTTTCAAGAAGAAATTAAAATAATGAAAGAATGCAAAGAATCCTCAATTTTAAAAATAAAAGCAATGGAGAATACCATTAGAGACCTCCAAGCCAACACAGCCCAACATGAACAGGAAAGAGACAGGTAATGAAATATTTGAAAGATTTGCAGACAAAGACAAGCAAATTGGAACAGGAAACGTATAAAATGAATAAAATGTTTCAAGTCTTGAAATTGGAAATAGAAGCATAAAAAATCGGAATAAGAGTGGAAGTGGAGAATCAAGGGAAGAGAACAGAAACTATACACATGAGTATCAAAAATAGGATACAAGAGATGGAAGACAGGGTCTCAGGTGTGGAAGATTTGATGGAAGAAATTAGTACAACAACCAAAGAAAATGAGAAATTTAAAAAGTTCTCACCCATAACATCCAAGAAAGCAAGGACTCAATGAAAAGACAGAACCTGAGAATTATAGCCATAGAGGAAAGAGAAGACTCCCGACTCCAAGGTCCAGGAAATATCTTCAATAAAATCATAGAAGAAAACTTCCCAAACCTAAAGAGAGAGATGCCAATAAAATTCCAAGAGGCATACAGAACACCAAACAGATTAGATCAGAAAAGAAACTCCTCTTGCCACATAATAATTGAGACTCCAAAGGTACAGAACAAAGAAAGAATATTAAAAGCTGTAAGAGAAAAGGTCAAGTCACACATAATGGCAGACCCATCAGAATTACACCTGACTTCTCCTCAGAAACTTTAAAGCCAGAAGGGCCTGGGCAGATGTCCTACAAGCCCAGAGAGAACATAGGTGCCCAGCCAGACTAATATACCAGCAAAACTCTCTATCAACATAGATGGAGAAAACAAGATATTCCATGACAAAATCAAATTTAAACAGCATCTGCCCACAAATACAGCCCTACAGATGATATTAGAAGGAAAATTCCAACCCAGAGAAAAGAACTACACCCAAGAAAACAGAGGAAGCAAAAAACTCCACTGCAGCTAAACCAAAAGAAACACAAAACCACCACCTACACCAATATAATAGGAAATAACAACCTTTTGCCATTAATATCCATCAACATCAATGGACTCAACTCCCCAATAAAAAGACAGAGGCTTACAGAATGGATTCGTAAACAAGACCCATCATTTTGCTGCATACAAGAAATGCATCTCACTAACAAAGATAAATGCTACCTCAGAGTAAAGGGCTGGGAAAAGGTTTTCCAAGCAAATGAACACAGGAAGCAAGCTGGAGTAGCCATCTTAATAGCAAATAAAATAGACTTTCAACTGAAGTTAATCAAAAAAGATAGAGAAGGGCATTACATACTCATTAAAGGAAATATCAAGATGACATCTCAATATTGAGTATCTATGCCTCAAATATAAAGGCACCTATATTTGTAAAAGAAACTCTTCTGAAGCTTAAACCACACATCGATCCCCACACATTAGTAGTGGGAGACTTCAACACCCCACTCATAACAATGGACAAGTCATCAAGATAGAAACCAAACAGTAAAATAATGAGTCTAACAGAGGTCATGAACCGAATGGACCAAACAGATGTCTACAGAATATTTCACCCAAACACAAAGGAATACACCTTCTTCTCAGCACTGCATGGAACCTTCTCCAAAATTGACCATATAGTCAGACACAAAGCAGCCTCAATAGATACAAAAAAAAAAAAGCCTTGTGTCTTATTAGACCATCATGGATTAAAGCTGGACTTCAACAACAATAGAAGTAACAGAAAGCCTACACACTCATGGAAACTGAACAACTGTTTACTGGATGATTACTGGGTCAGGGAAGAAATAAAGAAGGACATCAAAGATTTCTTAAAATCCAACGAAAATGAAGGCACAACATACCCAAACTTGTGGGACACAATGAGAGCAGTGTTATGAGGAAAGTTCATAGCACTAAGTGCCTTCAGAAGAAAATTGTGACAGCTTATATTAGCAAATTAACAGCTGAACTGGAAGAACTGGAAAAAAAGAAGCAAACACTCCCGAGAGGAGCAGAAGACAGGAAATCAACAAACTTAGGGCTGAAATCAGCAACTTAGAAACAAAAAGAACAATACAAAGAATCAATGAAACCCAGAGTTGGTTCTTTTACAATATCAACAAAATAGACAAATCCTTAGCCAAATTAACTGAAAAGCAGAGGGGAAAAACCCAAATCAACAAAATCAGAAATGAAAAGGGAGAAATAACAACAGACATTGAAGAAATCCAGGGAATCTTTAGGTCCTACTATAAAAATCTATATTTCACCAAATTTGAAAGCCTAAGAGAAATGGACAATTTTCTTGATAGATTCTACCTACCAAAGTTAAATCAAGATCATGTTAACAGATTAAACAGCCCTATAACCCCTAAGGAAATAGAAACAGTCATTAAAAATCTCCCAACTAAAAAAAGCCTAGGGCCAGATGGTTTCCACACAGAATTCTACCAGACCTTCAAAGAAGAGCTAATACCAATACTCTTCAAACTCTTCCACAAAATAGAATCAGAAGGAACACTGCCAAACTCACTCTATGAGGCCACAGTTACCCTGATTCCTAAACCACACAAAGACCCAACAAAAAAGAGAACTTCAGACCAGTTTCCTTCATGAACATAGATGCAAAAATACTTAATAAAATACCGGCAAACTGAATCCAAGAACACATCAAAAGTATCATACACCATGATCAGGTAGGCTTCATCCCAGGAATGCAAGGCTGGTTCAACATACGAAAATCCATCAACATAATTCACCATATAAACAAGCTGAAAAAAAAAAACACATGATCATCTCGCTAGATGCTGAAAAAACATTTGACAAAATCCAACACACCTTCATGCTAAAAGTCCTGGAGAGAACAGGCATACAAGTACCATACCTAGAAATAATAAAGGTGATATACAGGAAGCCTGTAGCCAACATCAAATTAAATGGAAACTTGAAACATTTCCTCTAAACTCAGGGACAAGACAAGGATGTCCACTTTCCCCTTATCTCTTTAACATAGTACTTGAAGTTCTTGCTAGAGCAATAAGACAGCTAAAGGAGATCAAGGGGATACAAATTGGAAACGAAGAAGTCAAATTATCCCTGTTTGCAGACAATATGATAGTATACATTAGTGACCCCAAAAATTCCACCAGAGAACTCTTGCAGCTGATAAACACCTTCAGCAAGGTGGCTGGATACAAAATTAATTAAAAAAAAAAACAGAAGCTCTTCTTTATACAACAAATAAATGGGCTGAGAAAGAAATTAAGGAAACAACACCTTTCACAATAGCCACAAACAATATAAAATACCTGGGGGTAACTCTAACCAAGCAAGTGAAAGACCTGTATGGCAAGAACTTCAAGTCCTTGAAGAAAGAAATTGAAAAGGCCATCAAAAGATGGAAAGAACTCCCATGCTCATAGGTAGGATTTATATAATAAAAATGGCCATTCTGCCAAAAGCAATATACAGATTCAATGTAATTCCTATCAAAATATCACCACAATTCTTTATAGACATGGAAAAAGCAATTCTCAACTACATATGGAATAACAAACAAACAAACAAACAAACAGAATAGCTAAATCAATCCTGTACAATAAAAAAAAAAAAAAACATCTGGAGGTATCACCATCCCATATTTCAAGCTGTACTACAGAGCAATAGTAATAAAAAAAATAGCATGGCACTGGTATAGAAACAGACCAGTGGGTCAATGGAATCGAATTGAAGACCCAGAAATGAACCCACACACCTATGGTCATTTAATTTTTGACAAAGAAGCCAAAACTGTACAATGGAAGAAGGACAGCATCTTCAACAAATGGAGTTGGTCCAACTGGATGTTGACACGTAAAATAATGAAATTAGACCCAAACTTATCACCTTGTACAAAACTTAAGTCCAGTTGGATCAAAGACCTTAACATAAGGCTGGACACACTAAATCTATTAGAAGAGAAAGTGGGGAAAATCCCTCGAACTCATCGGCATAAGTGACACCTTCCTGAACAGAACACCAATAGCTCAGGAACTAAGACCAACAATCAATAAATGGGACCTCATGAAACTGAAAAGCTTCTGTAAGGCAAAAGACACTGTCATTTGAACGAAACGGCAACCTACAGATTGGAAAAAAATCTTCACCAACCCCACATCTGACAGAGGGCTAATATCTAAAATTTACAACGAGCTCAAGAAATTAAATGCCAAGAAACCAAATAATCTAATCAAAAAATGGGGAAGAGAGCTAAACAGAGAATTCACAAAGGAGGAATCCCTAATGGCTGAGAGACACTTGAAGAAATGCTCAGCATCCTTAATAATCAGAGAAATGCAACTAAAGATGACTCTGAGATTCCATCTCACAGCTCTCAGAATGGCTAAGATCAGAATCTCAAATGACAGCACATGCTGGAGAGGTTGTGGAGAAAGGGGAACACTCCTCCATTGCTGGTGAGAGTGCAAGCTTGTACAACCACTATGGAAATCAGTCTGGTGATATGTTAGAAAACTTGGAATAGCTTTACCTCAAGACCCAGCCATACCACTTCTGGGTATACATCCAAATGATTCCTCACCAAATCACAAGGAAGTTTCCTCATCTATGTTCATAGCAGCCTTATTAATAATAGCTAGAAACTGGAAACAACCCATGTGTCCCTCAGCCGAGGAATGGATTAAAAAACTGTGGTACATCTACACAATGGAATACTACTCAGCCATGAGAAACAATGAAATCCTGCAATTTGCAGCCAAATGGAGGGAACCAGAGAAGCTCATCCTGAGTGAGCTAACCCAGACTCAGAAGGCTGTACATGGCATCTATTCACTTATAATCAGATTTCAGCCTTTTAGTTATCCATAGTATAGGATAACTATACTACAACCATTGCACCAAGGGGAACAGGAGCTTTGTTTCCTATCATTGAGACACTTTGTCCTAGTGGTGCTTCCTTGCATCCCCCAGTGTATAAGGAGGCTCTTGGCCCTCATATGACTGCTGAACTGGGGCAGGGGACTGATATGTAGGGACACTCCACTCCAGAGGAGTGGGATGGAAGGGATAGGGGGTAGAGGGTGGGAGGGCGGGACTGTGAGTGGCAGAAAGAGGACACTGCTATGGATATGTAACCTGAAGTAATAAATAAATATTAAAATAAAAAACCAAACAATATACCATATTACCCAATCAATTCTATTTCATAAGGCCTTCAGCAATCATTTTAAATACTTCTGTGTTTTTATTATATCTTTGCTATGTACCAATAGAACACCCACAAGAACAATTCCATAAAAAACAATTCCAGTGTCACCAACAAAGTTCAAGAAACAGTCCACTAGTTATGGCATTTCTTCTTTTGTTCACTTTACTTCATTTCTGTCTTCCCAGTTGTAAACTGCACAGTACTGGTGAGATGGAGTAGTAGTGTGGGTGTACTAACTCACTCTGCTGTCATCTTCAGTGTCACTCCACAGCTATGTCATGTGGAGTGACATTTATTTTAAGAATCACTGGATGATGGGTTTCAGAGACCCAAGCACTGCCTCTAATTAATCTCTAAGTAAGGAAGTAGAAGTGACACTAAGGGTGTTAGGAAAAGAGGCAATGCTGAGAGGAGTCTGGCAGACTGAAGAGAGTGTGCACTAGGAGTGGAGGGATGAGCAACCCCAAAGCATGAACAGGAAGATGGAGCAGGATTTATCTGTTCAGTTATGTTTCTGTGCACTGTGTACAGGTTGTCCTTGTGTATTCAAATCCTGATTTCTGTGCCAGCAGAGAGCTGAGTACACATCAGACTTTGGTATTGCTACACATCACCTCTCTGAATGTTTTCACACATTGTTCTCCATCACCTTCTGGCTAAATTAAAATCTGCATGGCCTGTCACAAAGGCAGGAGAGACTAGGCAGGACTTCCAGAGTGATAGGAACTCTGAGAAAGAAGGAAACACAAAAAGACACGGAGGAAGTTTGGTGTACTAAAAAGAAGAAGAGGTAGCATGCCATGTGGCAGAACATAGATTAAACATAGATATAAGAGCTAGTTGGGAAGAATAATAAGCTAAGGTTATTAATGGTAAGCTGAAAGTTATTGTAAATAAACATGTCTCTATGTCAATATTCAGAGCTGGGGTGGACATAGAAAGTCCAAACAGGTTTACTTATCAGTAAGGGTTTAAAATGGAATAACTTGAACTAATACTTGGATTCGGAATATGATCCTCTAAAACACTGTACCAGCAGGATACTGCCTTCCAGAAACTCCTCAGCTGATGAGAGAATGAGGACTGAAGAATGGCCATTTTTCTTTTTCTCCTTCCCCACCCTTGCTTTATTGGGAGACTGTACTTGTCCAGTCCAGGGTGGCTTATAATCCTCCTTTTCTTATGCACTTAAGTTTTGGAATTACAAGTATATACCATCATGCCAGCACTAAGGAGAGGCCTCTTGGATCTACGTCTGCTAGGCCACTATACCTACATCCCTCTGCCTTTAAATGTATACTGATGAGTCTTAGTACCTCTTTAGGTATGATTTGGTTTAGAATTCTAGAAAATAAAAGTTTCAAATACTTCTCATTTTTAATCAAGTACTCCTTACATATTTAACTGACCAAATTAAGGCTCAAAGAAGACTAGATTCTTAATTTGGAGGGCTCTGTGAGTTGGGCTGTGCCATAATTTTTGATGCTCCACTGACGTGGTTTTTTTCAAGCCTTCCTATAATCTTTGAAGAGATATGATAAAACAAAAAGACAGTATGTTCAAAGAGAATTCATTTAGTGGTTATATTGATGTCTTGATCAAACAGAATATAGTCTTCTTTCAGGTGGTGTCTTTCCTCTTTGCTAATGTCCCTTATTTACAAGCCATACACTCTCAACCTGTACTGCTCTTTCTGTCATGACCACAGGGACACGATTACAGCAAGAGATAATCACCAAGAAGCATAAGCAATCTTTCAGACAAAAACTCGACATTTTTATAGACTTGTCACTAGAGTCACTCAAACAGAGCTGCCAATCAAAGACAAATCCATCAGTTTTGAGAAAGTCCTTGGGCCATTTCAATTCCACATAAGCTGATGATCTGTGAGGTCTAAAAAAGTAAGAATTAAGTCCCATCAGAAAGGACAAACACCCTAATGTGCCAGTGGTCTATCTCACAGCTAAGCTAGGAGGTTTGCTGTCACATTTGTCAGTCAAATTAGAGTGGTTAATGCCATGTGCTCCAGACATACAGGATTTCTTGACTACAAATTCCACCTCCAGGAGCTTCTATCTGAGCCTTTGTGTAAGGCACCTAACCTCCATGTGACTCTCTATTTTCTTAACTATAATAATAGCACCTACTTCTTGGGCTTGTTGTAAAAATAAACCCATCAATTTCCATTGTTATATACATCCCTAAACAGTGCCTGGCAATAGCAGAATATTATTTAATAGTTTACTGCCCCCACAGTTCCTCTCCAGTCCCCTCCTCATTCTACCAGATAGGCCTTGGTCAAGAGGACAAACATCTCTGCTACTTAGTTTCCACATTCGGGAACTCAGGATAGCAGTACTGTTGTGGCATTTAGTTGGCTTAGTCCATTCAGCATCCTCTCTGTCCTCTCTCACAATACTCTGAGGTTATTCAGAGATTTCTCTCTTTACATGAACATAGGAAATCGGACACTCAAATTCAAGTCACTGGTTCTGCTAGTAACTCTTTATTGGTGGGATAATCACTGCTGACAGATCTAAGTTAAACATCATGAGATTTTTATTTTTCCTCAGAAAGATTTTGTTCCAGGTATGGTCAAATGGTTCTAATTTCCTTAAATATACTGGACAGAAGAACATATTTTCTAATTGGATCTTTCTCAAGATTAGATAAAAACAACAGTTTATATAACACAGATTCACACAGCAGACACTTGATTAAATGAAAAAACAATGTTGACACATATAAAAAGAAACAGTTGGAAACAGGGCTGCCACACCAAAAAGCATCAAAGAAGCCAGTGAGGAACTTCTAAGGAAAAAAAAGAAAAAGAAAATACAACTTTGATTGTGTTTCAGGAATGCCGAACTGTGGGTTTAGTTTGTTTGTTTGTTTGTTTGTTTTTTATGAATGCCGATTTTCCTCTAGAAAGAGAGGTACCTTTAAGCAATCTCAGAGTTTATTACATGAGGTAACACAGTTCTTAGCAATCACCAATACTGTATGGCAGAATTTTCATGTAATGTAATTATTGAAAATCAGGGTAAAAAGTTAGGAGTCATTCTTGTTTAGGGTGACTTATAAATACAAATCTGAAATTGGAAAATTAAAATGAACTCAAGCCAAAACCTTTACTACCTCCCTCCCATTACATCCAATATTTTTTCTTCCTAGGTTTCTGCTTACACATTTTAGCTCTTTTTTTCATGTTCATAACTTTTTCATGTCATAAGTAATGACAAGTTTGATTTACTAAATGTAACTAGAATTTATTTTCCCATCGGCTCAAGGCCAAAGTTCAGAAGCAGGAAGCAAGGGACCTCAAGCCTCCAGTCTTGACTTAATTTCCATGAGCCACTTTCCCAAGAGGGCATAGTGAAGTTTGTTTACCAATTAAGATTCCCCACCCCAGCTGTGAGCCATTCAGTCAGTGTGCCAAGAAAGGAGTGAGGATGAGTTTAGCCCTGTGTCAGAACACTTGGTGACTTTAGCTTGTTCACTCCCTCATTTACTTCCGCATACATCCATTTATATAATTCCAACAAAAATTTGCAAATTATAGTGTAAAAGTCATCCTTCTATAGAGCACTGAGTGAAAACAAGCCAAAGTCTATTTTCCCATGATGCTCCACTTAATGGGGGTAGGGGTGGGGAAACCGCTGGTGTGATAGTGAACTATCTGTTGGTGGTGGGGGTTGTGGGGGAGATTGAAACTTATTTTTAAGTTATACTTCCTGTGATGTAAATATTCCCACTCTGCCTAACTTAGCAATCAGCTTGTCAAATGTCTGAATATTGAGCAATGACCCTTTATCAAGCAAGCTAGTTCAAGGAAGCTCCATTCTGGTCAAGGAATTAAAAAATGAATAACTGAAGTGTGCAATCAGCAGGCCGGAGTAAGTTTCATGGAGGAAAATGAGGCAAGGAGAGGGGCTATGATGTGTTGGCAGGGAATGGAGCAGGCTCTCAGAACTTGGAGAGGGCAGGCCTCAATGACAACGCAGTGTCTGAACATAGACCTGGACAGTGGAGAAAATGAGCCAGATAGTAGGAGCAGGGGTGTCTGTGGTTCAAATAGTGTTTCAACCGTGGGTGTCAGTGTCGGTCAAAAATTACAGCACAGCGTGCTGTCACTTGTGCGGTTTCTTCACAGGTAGTGTCTGCACACAAATGGATGAGACTTAACAGGTTGAAAATATTCACTCTCTCTAGTTCAGTAACATGCCTTTCTGCCCATCAGCTCACACTCCAAATATTTTATACTAAGTCTCTAGAGTTAGCTTGAGAGCCTTCCTCACTCTGCTGTTCACATATACCTGTCAAGTGAACAAAGGGCTATGAAATTCAATTCAGAGGTAATACAAAGAGGCAGAAAATGTCCTATGTGAAATGTGAATAGTTTCCAGACTTCCATTTCACATATACTCCATGATAATCAGCAAATACCCACTAACAGATAGCTGGATAAGGTATGTGGGCACAAGGGAATTGGAAGTAACTTCAAATAATGACTTAAATCTAATTATAATGAATTAGAAAGATGTTCAATTTATTAACAGTAATCACAACAACTGTAGGCTCTGTCTGGAGTGTTTGATTCTTATGTATTAATTCCTTCAGCTATAAAATGGAAATATTAAGGAAGATATTTGCCAGTTACTATGTGGTTTAAAAAATTAATATAAAAAGATGCAAGGCTCTATTACTAAACTTGTGTAAAAATATAATTCACTAATAGAAAACATGTGATAAATATTTACTTTTCATTTTTTTCTATTATTGTCATATGATTTTGTGTGAGATACTACAGTGTCATGTTATCATTGTCCCCATTTGATAGATAAGGAAGAAGACTTAAAAAATATTTAAGAAAGTGTCTTATGCTCCAGAGTTAAGAGGTGAGGTTAAGATTCAAAACCAGATATTACATTCTCAATGGCTAGTTTATAAGACAAAAGTATGTCCATATGCTCTAGAAGGTTCTCTGGCCCATGAGAAATGGAGATATGTGTTTTCTCATGTTACTGAGTACTTATTCATAATTATGTTTAATGAGGTACTAATAATATGTTTTCAATGGATGGGAATATTGAGTCAAAAATTTAAATAGATTATCCTGAATATTCAAGTCATAAATAGTAGCACTGGGACACAAGTCCCTGTATTAGGTTAATCAATGTGTTATTCCCAGCTATGTTACTTAGGTGCCAACCCCAAACATAACATGGAACAGCTACATGTCAGTTTTCATCATTCCATTTCAAGTGTGCATCAGGGGTGGAGGTTTTACGTGAATATACGATAACTTCTTCTTCTATTAATTACAACTTATGAAGAGTGGGAATATAAAGGTGGGTCACCAGAAGCCTAAAGGACTCAGTCAGTGTAGTTACTAACCTCTTATACCAGTCACTAGGGGCAAGTGCTCAAGGGAAGACTGTAACTCTACCTAGGCCATTTCTGATCAGAGTCATGCATGATTCATGAAAGTGGGGACACAAGGATGTGGAACAATGGCTTGAAAAACACCCAAGGATAAAAAAATAGCATAGTGCTAATGGTCTAGGGTCCCCACTGCTTCAGAGAAACCATTTTCCATTTTCAGAAAACCATAGGCGGTTTTAGACACCTACCAGTCCCAGGGTTTCTCCCACTTCCCACTCTTTGCAAAGCAGAAGAATGTTTGTCTTTGGCCTGAAGGCCAAGTCTAAAACAAACAGAGCATCTCTCCTAATGAGACACACTGGAGCCTGGTAAGTAATGCAGTCAGCTGTTCAGCACTCTGCAGTGCCATGCACAGCCTCAAATCACAGACTTTATTAGTGAGTTGTGCTGTGGGGCATTTCTTCCAGAAGCTTCCTCATCTATAGAGGTCCAGGTCTCAGCTGGGGTGCTGATGGGAACAAATCCAAATTTTCTAGAAGCCATGAGGGAGATAGAAATAAATGAAGCAGGCAGAGTGTAAATAACACGGATGAGGCAGATGTGGCACTTGGAGAGTGTGGTTCTTTTCAGTACCTTTCTTGGATGAAAGCAGTTGCTGCTTGCTCCAGCTAATGGTTGCCATAGGCAAAGGAGCCATGTTTCACTGTGTCTTTCAATTATTTACAATCAGAAGGCATAAATCAAGGTTTTAGATAAAACTTCAAAATCTTCGGTGTCAAAAACAATTAAAATATAAAATAGTATATTGCCAGTGTAACTGATAGGGTGCTCACTGGGCAAGCAGGAGGGCCTGATTTCAATCTCTAGAGCCTACACTAAAATGCTGGACAGTGCCGGGAGACAAGGACAGGAGGGTTTTGGGGGCTCAGTGGCCCACCAACTAGTTAAATAAGTGAGCTTCAGGTTCCCTGAGACCCCGTCTTTTAAAATAAGATGGATACTGACAGAGGGAAATGCCCAACATTGACCTTCGGCAGTGAATATAAGAGCACATATACTTGCCCTCCTCCCAACATAGCTTGTCAAATACACACACAAAGTAATGGGAAAGAAGTGGTCCATAGGAATAGTCTTTAGCAAACAAGAATAGAAGAATATCTACACAGAGCTATAAGAATACCATAGTTATCGGTGGGCATGGAAGACTTGTGCCTTGGCAAAGGATCTGAGGCCGTCTATTGTAATTATTCTACTCATTAAGATAGCAAGAATCCTACTTATTGGTAAATGCAGAATGTCAGTGCTAAAAATGTATGGAATTACAATTCTCATTTTTGGTGTATGGCTTGATTCCAAGTATGGAATACCCTGCAAAGAATCTATACAAAAACTACTAGAATAAATAGAGTGATTTAGCAAGGCTTCTAGATAAGAGATCCAGAACTCAGTTTTATATTTATTTATTAAAACACACAATTAGGATAGACATTTAAAATATTGTTTGTGAAATCTCAATATGCCTCAAAATAGAATTAAATCTGCAGGATGACAGGCAAAAGTGCTTTTCAACAACCTATCAACTTTACTGAACTAGAAACAACCAGTTTCTCTCACCCCAGGTCATTGTTAATAACTCACTCACAATTCTATTAGATCCGTGACAGCAGCCTCCACAAACATGACAGGAAATAATAAAACATATGCTCAGCTATTCATTTATTTTCAGTATGTTCAACACTTTCAAAAGTATCAAAAAAGCTGGAAATGAAGCAGGTTTTGCCTTTTATTCCTTGCATTTCTTTCACTGGCAGTGTCTAAGGGTTGCCTAGGAAACGGTTAGAGCAGGGGACAGAGCTGCGGCGCTGTCTCCCTGAGTTGGGCATGGTTCTCAGTAGTGACTTGTCAGCTCTCAGCCCCAGTGGAAAGGCCTTTCTGCAGTTCCACTTGGTATCAGAATCATTTATGTCCAGAAACCAGTGGCTGTGTGCCTTGCTGATAGCTTTTGGCAGTCAATACGGAGGAAGAAAGTGATAGAGGCAGCTGAGAACTACGAAACAGACAAAGGTTAGCAGGAGTGGCCCTAAGGTAAAAGGTCAAGAAAACATAGCGGAAAAACAAGACGTTCACTTGAAGTGATCTTAGTAACCAAGGAGGAGGGCTCCAGGAAGTACTACTGGGGGGTGGCAATGTCCCTGCTAGTCACTAAAGAGTCTTGGAAAGTAACAGGGAGAGGGGAGAATTATAACCGTCATGTGCAAAGAATCACGGCACGGTATATGCTCTCATCATTTTAAATTTGTTTTGCATTCAGAGATAATATAGAGTCTAAAGAAACCAGATTGGTTCCTTAAGACTACCTAATTATTCAGCAATGGAGTTAGGGTTAAATCTGGAACAAAATCCTTTATAGCTTAGTTCAGATAACTCATAAAAGACATGGTTTAAGACATGGGTAGAGTAAAAGGAGGCAAAGGACACTGTTCACACAAAGAAGAAGGTGAAAATCCTATAATAAAGAATTAGCTGGTAGGGCTGGCATGGTGGTGTAGGATACAAGAAGTTAAAAATAAATTAGAGGACAGGCACACAATGACCTCCAATGCCAAAGTAATGAACTGATTTCTTATTCTGTCAATAGATGTCTAACATGGCAGCCATGAAATATTGGGATGTGGGTTATCTGAACTGGTGTGCATTTTGGTCACATGAGTTGGATATCTAACATTCCTGCAAAATATCTCACTCATAATTTCATATTGAAACATATTGACATAATATTTTGGATACACTGGATCAGGCCTATTATTAAAAGTTAACAGTTATTTTTAATGTTGCTCCTGAAGATCCAAAATTATATTTAAGAGTAATATTTTACTCAATGTGAGATGTATAAAGGAGCCACATAAAGTATGAACACAACAGAAGGTTCACACTGATGAACCTCTGTCTCTTTCTCTTTCTCTCCCTAACCCATGCTATCATTACTTTATTGTATTTGATTATTCTACTACTCTTTAGGAATAGACACATGGGTCTATCATCCTGGGAAGAAAAAAAAAAAAAAAAGAAGTAGGAAATAGTTTCACTGAAAATCCTCCCCCAAAATAGTTGAACAAAACTGCAATACAGAAATAAAGATGGATTTATTCACCTGAGTGTGTTAAAACAAGAAAGAAAGAGAGAGAAAGAAAGAAAGAGAGAGAGAGAGAGAGAGAGAGAAAGAAAGAAAGAAAGAAAAAAGAAATGATAACCATAGGGAGTCAACGAATGAAGGTTTTGTAAGAAAAACAGGCTTCTGAGAACTTCCCTCTCCAGAAAGAGCAGTCAAGCTGGGAGCTCCTATGCACCATCATAGTGAGGAATAACTACAGTAGTAGTCATCCCATGACTCACTCTTGTTTGGTATATTATGATCCTACCGACCGCGTCGACCTTGGTATTTCATATGGTACTGAGAAATTACTCACTTCACCATCAAAATAACAACCACTATAACACAGTAGCCCTTCTAAGCCTGCGTGGCCTCAGCTGGCTTATGAGAGAGTTCATATGAGAAGAAAAGGGTGAGCAACAGACCTTTGGCTTGATTGCTCTTCAGGCTATGCCATTCTGGTTGTGCTCCCTCATGTTCATGTACATAAATGTCTCCAGGACACATGGATATTTTCCATTGACATTTTTATTCTTCCAAGACAAACTGAAAGGGTACTACACAGATGGAACATATGGTCCAGAAATTTCCTGGAAAAAAAAAAATACCCTGACCTGGCACTCTATTCGGTGAAACTGCTGGGTATTTTCAGGGTTTGGTATAAGATGGAGAAGGGCCACAAGTTGGACAGGTGCTGAGAAAATGGTATCAGGGAGGACAACCAGGAGACCAGTATTCCAGCTATGGCTCTGGAGTGAAGAAGTTTGTGTAGACTCAGGGAGTTTCCATCTTGCCAAGCCAACACCTTAGCATCAAATAAAGGCTTGCTAAGTTCGAGGCCCTCGTCATTTGTTTCTGTCTTGGCACACAACAGACTGACAGGCCCCTGCTACACTACAGGTTGAGCATCTGTAACAGTGCCACATGTTGACATTTAGTCTTGAATGTGAAGGTGTTAGGAACTGGGGCCTTTAGCAGTTGATTGGGTCCTGAAGGCAGGAACAGTGCCTCAGAGCACTGTGGCAGAGGGCACATAGAGCTCCTCTGCCCCTTCCCCAATGACAGGATGTAGTGTGAAAACATCACCTGGGAACTGGAAGCTGGGTGCTCAACAAACACTGAGTCTGTTAATCTTGGATTTCCCGAACTTCAAAACTTCGAGGAGGAAGTGAGTCTATTGTTTATAAGCCACTTCATCTATGATTTTCTTTTATTCATTAAAAAAAAATCACCATATAAGGTACTAAGTATCATTATGACATTTTCAAATACGGTTTATCTTAGTAGATTCCCGTGGCAATCCCCTCCCTCCAATCCCCCTTGGGAGCTACCTCCATACTCCCTTCTGATTTTATGTCACTTGTACACTTATATCTGCTTACCATCAAGTCTGAGAACTTCTTACCTTCTTTTGATCTCCTTTCTAGGTTTTTAAGGCTTTATCCACATTTATACCCAATAATGTATGCCAACGTATTCGCTATAAGCTAGGATTTGCATATTAGAGAAACTATGTGGTTTCATCTTCCTGAGTTTGTACCATCTTGCTTCATGTTTTATTTTCTAAATCCATCCCCTTTCCTACAAATCTCACCTTACTTTACAACTGAATAAAATTCCATTGTGTATCAGAACCAGATTTTCATGATCTGTTCATCTGTTCATGACTATCAGGTTGAGCCCATTTCCTTGCTTTTGTGAATAGGTCTGTGATAAACATGGATGTGCAAGTATATCTGTGGTCCGATATAAAGTTCTTTAGGTATTAGCCCAGGAGTGGTACAAGTCTGTTATACAGCACTTTTAGTTTCAGTTTTTAAAAGAAAGCTCCACAGTGATATTTATGCTGTCTGTTAAGGATACACACCTACCTACAGTGAACAGGAGTTCCTCTCTTTTCCCTATGTTTTCACAGCATTTACTATCTTGGTTTTATATGCTAGCAATTCTAACTGGGGTGAGATGGAATCTCAAGTAAGTCTTAATTTTCCTGATGGCCAGAGATAATGAACACTTTGAAAATATTTATTAGACTTTTGTGTTTCTTCTTTTTAAAACTATGTTTAATTCACTGGTCCATTTGTTGATAAACAGTTTTATGACATGCCCATGGATATGTACACTTTTATTTGTAAAAACAGCTATATACCAAAAGAAATTTATAGAAAGAATACTTCTGGAGATGTAACAGTGTCTGGCCTCAATTATACTATAGAGGTATGGTTACAAAGATAGTAGTCAGATGAGCATGGATATGCAAGTATTTCTATGGTCAGATATAAAGTCCCTTGGGAATAAGCCCAGAAGTGGTACAGCTCTGTTACATGGTACTTTTAGTTTTAGGGTTTCTGCTTTTGTTTTTTGTTTTGTTTGTTTGTTTGGGTTTTTTGATTTTGTTTGTTTGGTTTTTTTTTGAGACAGGGTTTCTCTGTGTAGCCCTGGCTATCCTGGAACTCACTCTGTAGACCAGGCTGGCCTCGAACTCCCAGAGAACTGTCTACCTCTGCATCCGAGTTCTAGGATCAAAGGCGTGTACCACCATGCCAGGCAATTACAGACAGCTGTGAACTGCTATGTGGGTGCTGGGATTTGAACCGGATTCCTTTGGAAGAGCAGTCAGTGCTCTTAACTGCTGAGCCACGTCTCCAGCCCCTAGTTTCAGGTATTTAAGAAAACTCCACGGTGATTTTCACACCTACCAACAGTCAACAGGGGTTCCTCACATATAGACCAGTGGAACATAAGAGAGAACCCCAAAGTAAACCTGTAAATACAGGGACAACTAACTTTTAACAAAGGTATCTAAAATATATTGGATATAATGGAGCCCTTCAATGGACTGTGCTGGTAAAACTGATAGTCATCAGCAGACCAATGAAAATAGATCCATACCTCTCCCCTGGAGCAAGTAAGTTCAAAGTGGATCAAAGAGCTTAATTAAGAGCCTGAAACTATTCAAGGAAAACCCTTGGAGATACTGGTATAAGTAAGAATGTCTTTGTTTCTTTGCTCCCTCCCTCCCTCTTTCTTTCTTTCTTTGTTTCTTTTTCATTTTGTTTTGTTTTTCAAGACAGGGTTTCTCTGTGTAATAGAACCTTGGCTGTCCTGGACTGTCTTTATAGACAAGGCCAGCCTCCAATTCACAGAGATCTGCCTGCCTCTGCCTACTGAGTGCTGGGATTAAAGGCATGACCCACCATGCCCAGCAAGCAGAGCTTTCTTCATAGACACCCAACAGCATAAGAAATCTTTACAAGACTCAATAAATGTTATTATAAGAAATGTAAGAGCTTCTGTACAGCAGAGGGCATCAACAACAGAGGGAACAATTATCCTACTGAAGGGACAAAAATCTTTGTCAGCTGCATGTCATATAGGTGTTTAATATGTAGAATATATAAAGAGCTGTAAAAGCTAAACATTCTTAAATTCAGCTAACGTTTTCTGAACACCATTTTCTCTCTAAGGTTTTGAGAGGAACATAAGGCCAAATGTGAAAACAGCCAAGAGGCACACAGGCTAGAAGAGCACAGTAGACCAGTGCCCATGGTAATATAGAAACTCAGCTTCACTCTAAACACCAGAAATTTGGAAATCATATTGATCCTATGCAGCTCAAGCCATAGAAAGTTCTTGTCTGTTAGGTCAATGGGTATGAAAAGGTCAAGAGAAGTTATAAAATTTCTTGTTCTTGACAGAGTCCTTTGCAAGAAAAATATATTTCATTCTAGACATAGCCAGACATAAAGCTTGCATGGTTCTCAAATAAAATATTTGCCTTAGAAACCTAGGGACACAAGCATCTTATATAATATAATAGTCACATTATAATGGCTGAAAAAATGGATAAAATATGTGGGATCTATAATGTTCCTAAAATTGACACTTGCTTTATTTCTAGCAAGGAGCAAAGATTTGGAGGGGGAAGGAAGGCATTACTGTGATGGGAATCAACACAGACAAAACACAATAATCAGAAGGGAAGGGGAAGTCTTATAAAATATCCTTTTCACTATTCTCTTGGGACAGGAGGATTTAGTTGAAGTAACTTAACCAATAAAACAAGAAAGAAAACTAACAACAAGATCTTGGACGTCTCAGGATGTCAGTGGAAAAAAATCAATTCTCTTAAGCAAACAAGATATTTTCTGATCAGAGGAAGGAACACTAGTCACAGCGGGGACAAAGAACTGGGGTTATACTTCTGCTGAGCTCATCATACACAATCGTTTGTTCATGTTTTCTCCATGTCCATGAACTTGGTCAACTGTAGGTCTACACTATTCAAAAAGTAGCTCTGCCTGGAACAAATGCATATGGACTTTCAGTTATTATCACCTAAATCAGTGATTGTCAAACTTCCCAATGCTGCAACCCGTTAATACAATGCCTCGTGTTGTGGTAATCCCCAACCATAAAATTATATTTGTTGCTACTTCATAACTGTAGTTTTGCTTCAGTTAGAATTGTAATGTAAATCTCTGTTTTCTGATGGTCTTTTGGGGGTCATGACCCACAGACTGAGAACCACTGGCCTAAACCATACATAGTCCCAACTATATAAAAATTTAATAGCATTTGCATTGTGTTTGGTATCATATATAAGTAATCTAGAAATTATCTATATACTCAGGAGACTATAGAGAAGTTACACATAGTTATACAAGGATCCTCCGATTTTGGTATGTAGGAGGCATTTCCTGGAATGAACTGTGTGTACTGGGGGACAGCTGTAGGTCAGAGAAAGGCATTAAAAAGTTATACCCAGTAGAGACCTTAGGATTATTATATTTCAAAAAAGTTGCCTTTGCCTAGTATATAGATATTAACAGGCCAAATATCAACCAAATGACATCAATAATCAAAGAAAGAGGACAGTTAAATATAGAGAAAAAGTAGTATCTATCACTAAAAAGATTCTCATCTAGTACTCACTGAGCTATTTGTTTAGTACACAGAAAGAAATACTGAGCGCCTCCAGCCCAGAGCAGCATAAAAGATGCTCCCTCAGCAGCACTTGTACCTACACATTTTTAGTTCTTCCTTCTGAACTCCACATGCCTTTTCTAAGGGAAACACCTTAGACGAAAATACCATTTGAGGCTACTAAGCTCTCTTTTAGTTGAGGTGCCCTGTTTCCTCAAACTGCCTGTTGCTCTTTTGGAGATTTTAGTGATTTCTTATAAAGCTCCCTGGATGAATAGGTGAGATAAGATTCTGTAAGTTAAGTGAACTATGCCCAGCATTGCTTACTCACAGCCTCCCTTATAGAAATCTGTAGAGCGTAAAACACTTTCTTCTTACCTTGTCTGACAACATGAAGAAAAAGAGTCTTGTTATCAAGGAGCATTGCTTAAAGAAAACATAGGCCCAATAAGGGAAACCAATGACCCCTAACTTGTCTTCTTAAACAGGAATGAAGGAATTTTTAGTTTGCGTCTAATTTCTGCTATACAAGTTATTTAGTAAAGCAATGGCCCAGAATCCAAACAACCTGCATTACAGCATCCTATTTCATCAGTGATCTGGGGCTTTAAAGTATGACGTGTGTTTTTAGCTCTGTAAACAATAAGCCTTAGTAAAGTGAGTGGAAGCTGAGTCTATTAGCTGTTATTGTAATAGTGACAGGCTTGATTGAGAATCTGAAAAATAAAGAGATTTTGGAGAAAGTTTTCTTGCAAATGCCGAAGAAATTACTTTTCATGATCTTGCCTCATCCATCTAAATGTATGGCCCCTAAACATGTAGTCAAGACTCATGGGGCCATATATGATACATCTGAATACAAACATCTGACCAGTGGATGGATATCTTTGTTCTATAGATCTGAAGAACAACAAGGACCTCAAATTTGTTTACATGGAGATCCATGTTTTGGTTTAACAGTGAATCTGAAAATATGTCTGTGCATTGGTATTTTATCTGTCTTTATTCATACAAAGAATATAAAAGTGAAAGTTATATAAGTTGGCTGTAGAGAAGCTATCACCATGAAGAAGAAAATCAACAAGTGGTTCCAGAGCTATAAAGTTAGTCTTGACAAAACATTGCTTTATGAAGAGCAAACTCATTATAGACCGTGGTTGGTTGTAGAGACTTCAGTGTCTGCTTGGATTTTAAAAGAAATTGAATGTCCACTTATAGGCAGCTGAAAACACAGATGGACTCCACCTTCCTTTAGAAAAAAATAGAAGACTCATATCTTCCAAAAGCAAGTCCAGGTTCCCAGCCAGCCTGTGCCAGCCAGCACAGGGATTACTTTAACAGGACTGATGGAGAAATCATGTCCAAAAAAAAAAAAAAGAGAAGAAAACAAAAACAAACAAACAAAACAAAAAAAAGAAATAAGTAAGAAAAAATGAAAGACTTCAAGGAGCCAATAAATTTAAAAATGGGCATGTACAAAAGCAAATTCTAAGGACAATGTGAAGAGAATGTCAAGCTATCTTTTCCCTTAAGCATAAATGAGGCCACCTGCCAAGATTCAGAATTTGGATGACAGAGACATTTCTAAACAAAGATTTGGGGAGTGGAAAATGTGTTATTTGGTGTTGATTACATAATGGTGTTTTGGATTTTAGTGTAGTAAGAGAGAAAGAAAAAATGGATATTTAGTATAAAGCAAGCAATGAAGCTTGTAAATAAGATTACTTGGGATAAGTTTACCCTACTAGATGGACACTTGTTCATGGCTTCATGAAATGGATGAATGGTGTACCTAGGAGAGACCAAAGAACAGCCTAAGGTGAACCTTCTAAGTCCTTATTTGAATCATCTCAGAATGATTAAAATTTCAATTCGGATTCTGATTGGGCTGAGACTGCACCCTTTCTAACAAGTCCAAGGAGATATTAATGTTCAGAGTCCTCTTGCTATCCCATACAAGAAACAAGTAGAGACAGGGAAAGTGATTGGGACAGTCACGCTAAATAAATTAAATGATTTCCTGAGTATGTGCAGCAGGATTCACCCCACAGAGAGAGGGACACATCCAGAATCAAGAGCTAGGAGTCATAAACAGAATCAGGCTGATTTTCCCCACATGATAATCTCTACTGACTGTTTCCTGATTACAATTTCATTTTTCTTGCACGATTTCCTCTAGAGCACACAATGCAGATTGGTCAGCAATTCCAGCAGGCAGATTGATGCTTGGAAAGAGCCTGCCCGGGCTTTGAGTAGGAGCTAATAGGTGCTATTTGATATATTGCTGTTAACGGATAGGAGGAACAAGAGTGGGATGGAAACTAGGTATCACAACAGGAGTTTAATGGTAGGCCTTGTATGTGCCGGATACTGTGTTCAGTCTCTAAACATAACAGATCAATCTTAAGGAGCTGATGCTGTCACCGTTGTGTTATAGATGAAGAACCTGTCATGTTTCAGGGTGGTGGCTTCAGGTGGTGTCAGGAGACTGAAAACCCATCACTGTCTGGCTCTAAATCTGTTTTAACTTATTTTTCCTGTTTGTTTGTTTTAGTTAACACAAACATCCCAGGAGGGAAGAGAGTTTTCTGTTATAATTGTTACTAAGGTGGACACTTTGTAAATAGTAACTATTTGTACTTGTTATTACAGAGAGCTTATATATGTGTTGACATTGTTTCTTTTGTGCATTTGGGTACCATGAATCTGACTTCATGAATAATATTGATTTCTTCAATCTAAAAAGCTGTAGACTAAACTCCTGATTATGGTAAATCGACCCAGAGAGTCTTATCGGATCACTTTCTTTTAAAATCCAGCTCAGATAACAAAACATTTCTGACACAAGAACACTCCCAAACTGCTGATAGTTCTGTCTGTTGGCTTTTTAAGAATCCTTTCTACTTAATGTACTGATTGGATAGTGTCTACATAGTTTCCCTATATGAATTTAAGTTTTTTACCTAGCTCTTCATATCATTGCATCTAGGACAATAGTTCCATTTCTACTGTATGCACCATAGAAAGCGATGTGACACAAAGTGAACTATCATTGACATTAACCACATGGCTCTATGGATGTTGTAAACAGCCAAGCTTACACAGGTTAGTAAAGATCACTAAGTGAATATTAATGCTAATGGTCTCCTATGATTTCATGTCCCTCAAGGATACTGTGTGCCAAAAGCAGATACTTGGAAACTGAGGCCTAGGATTGGCTATGTGGTTCCAAGCACACACCTGATTTATGGAAGCAGCTGATAAAAGATAACAGACAAGTTAGGTGAATGTTCAGTTAACAAGTGAATGAGTAGCTAGTTTTAAGTAAACTAATCAGAATACAGAACATCCAGCTAGGAGTAAGATTCAGTATGGATGATGTTTTCCCCTTGGTCATCTAATACAAAGGGCAGTGACTTTAATCTAATTCTCATGCTGAGAAGGAAGAAGCATGTCCTGCCGGTTTTCAGTCCAGCCCAAGAAAACAAAGGTTAATGTTTTCCTGTCATTCTTGTAATCAGATGCAACTTTTTGGCTTGGCATTTTCTAAGAGGATTTCTTCTCAAATTTCCATTTGTACAGGACATAATTATTTGATTTATTTTGATTACTCTTTATGTAGTATGCATATTCTGATACTCTAGAGAAATGTGCAACTTTCAATTAAAAGCTTCTTGCCCCTGCTAATAAAATGTAAACAAAACCTTACATTGGCATTGTCAGAGATGAGGGGGACAGAGTGCCCCACATGGGGCTGACTAATGAGAGTCATGGAATTTACATGGCTTGACCTTTACTAAGGTACCATAGAGGACAGAGACAACTTGGGAAGGCACATGACTCCAATCGCTATCACCCAGAAGCCCTCTCACAGTGGAACAAAAGTAGGTTATCTCTGATGATGAGCTGAATTAATAAAGCGCAGGCAGTAGTTAGCCACTGGTGAGATAATACCTACATTGAAGCCATTGAGACTGGGGTCAACTCCTGGTATTATCTAGCACCGATTTTATTCTCATCTTTTCCTTCTTGCTCCCTTTCGATGCATTTTTGAATTCTTCCTTCTGACTGATTCTGATTTAATTCTATGAAGAAATGACTCAGTTGATGCTAAAATTTTGCTCCATTAATATCAAAGTATGTATAGATAACCCTTGGTACCCATGGGAGATTGCTTCCAGACTTCTATGAATATCAAACATTGCATCAATGTTTGAGTCTTTTACATAAATGGGGGCAGTGTTTTCATTATTTTATATTTATATATCTTCCTATACATTTTAAATCAAGTTTTAATTACTTATATAATACAATGTAAATACTATGTAATTTGCTGTTACATGATATTGTTTAGAGAATAATGACAAAAGAAAAGCATCTGTGTCTGTTACAGACAAATATTTTTGATTTGTAATGCACTGGATCCATGGATATGGAATCTACAGATAATGGGGGTTCACTATGCAAATTCAGTAGGCCCCATCGGGATAACAAGAGAGAAGAGTTGGAAATCAGTAAAACGTACTCATGCAAGCAATTTTTTTAATATAAGTACTTTATTTTTTTCTTCAAGTTACATCTCAGTCACAAACCCTTCCAAATTCCCCCTTCCTGTCCCACCCTTCCACCCTCTTCCCCCCCAACAGCTTCCCTTTTCAATCCAACAAATGGTTCTTTCTCTTATAACAGTAAATTCTATACAAAACAGCAGAATTAACTATGCCACATTTATGAGAGTTAAATGGCCCAGTATACCTTCCCAATGTCCAGTTCATACATATTTGGCCCCTGACTTTAACCTTCTACCTTCTAACCATCTCCATGAGTTTAAAGTTCTATAACTGACTTAGCTTTCATACTAACTTGCATCACTATTATAACCAACTTCTTAGAGCTAGAACACCCTCTTGATTCCTAAACAACTCAAAATTTAGCTATGAGACTCAAGCTGTCTATTCTTCAACCACCTCAGAGAGCTGAGAAGGATAAATATATCTGATTATATAGGAAGTGCAGGGCCTGCAGCTTCCAATACTAAGAAATGACAAACCAGTGACTACCTGGACAGTTCCCATTTTCTCTCCATACATTCCAGCATCAGTCTTCAGCCTTTTGATCCTGTTTCTCTGACAGACATTTATTGTAGAGCAGGGATTATGAAGGACTAACCTACCCTGTCTTGGCAGAGCTAGGCTGTCGACTTCCCTGCTACCAAGTTTTGTCCTTTTTGGACAGCAGTCTGTCTGCAGTTGAAGCAAGGAGTTTTTACATGCCAAGAGATAGGCTTGCCACTAATTCAACCATCTCACACTGGAGATTTTTCGATGCTTTTCTTCTACTTGGAGTAGAATAGGGGGTGCTGTCAGGAGCTGATATGTCACGATATCAAATGAATAGATCTTTGTATATTGATACAAAATTAAAGGTAACGCTTCCTAATGGTATCGTACCTAGAGATACTTAAAAATGAAATGTGAAGCTCTGGCCTCTTGATACCAACCGTCTTAAACTGTTTAGGATAGTTAAGAAAAACAAACTCCTAGCCATGCATGCATGTCACCTTGTTAGCTACTATGACAGTCTATCACAGATATTCTCTAAGCTACTCAGTAATCAAGTTGTTAAGAGACAAGCAGCATTTGCTTATCTAAATACAAGAGATAGATAGGGCATCTTCAAAAACCCCAAGAGATCTGCAGAATATGGCATTCAAAGATGTGGTCTTAAATTAAGATTTTTTTTTTTTATATCGTGGCAAGCAATTTGGATGATGGTTAGCTGATCAGCACAGATTTACCAAGTTCTTTAGTCATTCCACTTTAACAGGGTGCCAGAACTATTTTTGATAAGATTTTTATTGTCCTCAGAATTGTTTCTCCTCCTGTCTTTTCTTCCCAACAGCTGGAGACTCAGGCATGTACCGCCACACCTGCAATTATCTGAGTAAGTTAGACCTGAGTGCTGGATGCGCTCCACTTCAAAATGTGCAAGACAGGTAACAGCACACAGAGAGGCCCTGCTGAATTGCATTGATTTGGAATGACGTAGGTCAAAATTCTTTCAAAAGAAGCAACAGCATGAGGATAGATCTGAGTTGGGGTGCTTGCCTCCCATGTTCAAGTATGTATGTCCCAACACCAGGACCCCACTATGCAGAAGAGAACTGATATTGGACAATATTTAATCATTTGAATTTGAGAAGTACCTGTATAGCCATAATCATATGCCGGATGAATTGGTTACCTGGATAACTCCAAACTATTTCTACTTCAGCAACACACACACACACACACACACACACACACACACACACACACACACACCTACTTCTGTAGTGAGAAACTACAGAACTGTCCCTCGATAATTTAAATAATGATATTACAAATAGGTCTCATGAGTACTTACATTTGTCACACAGACTATGGTTTGGGAAACAAAGTGATTCTAGCTCCAGTACAATGGTGTTTGATGGTTGTTGCTGCTGTTGTGTGTATGAGTGTGTGTCAGTGAAGTGATGCATGGTTAAGAGTTAACATAGGAGGAGCAGCAGGAAAGAGGACGCACACCATGGGTTAGAAAAAAGAACCTCATTCCACATGGCCAGGAACATTGGCATATCATGGAGAATGGCAGTCCAAGGGGACGTATGTATATATGGGATCATATTTGGGTCATAGAATCAAGAGCTAGCTTAGATGGGCCAAGATTGCTCAATTCAGGCCAAGGCTTGTTAAAATCCATCAGGTCTCTGTGTATTCATTTATAATGGCTGCTTAAAGATTAACAACTGCTGAATCAATTAATAGTAATATAAATACTGGGAAACAACTTATTTATTTCTACAAATGGCACCCAATGCAACATAATTTAACTAATTTTTTTTTTTTTTTACATTTGGTGTCCAACTACGGCAACTAGAATTCATGCTTTCAGTGTGTCTATAGCAATGAGTATAATGAGTTTCCTAGCCAAAGAGCAGGGAACTGAACCCAAATGCATTTCAAAGGTGCGGCTACCTTAAAAAAAGCTGTTGCCTTGCAGCAAAGGTGGAGAGCTAAGGCATGGTTCTCCTTACTTACCAAAAAACTGGCAGCCTTCTAAACAGAACTCTGAATTAATTGCCTAGATTAAAAATGGAGGAATTCATAATGCCTCAATACTTTTGTATTCCAGTTGAGTTTGTTTCTCTTAGTATGCAAATGATTTTTACCCTGACAATTGTGGTTCTGTGTATCTTTTTTGAGAATGTTCAGACTAGGATAGTCTTAAAGGAAAGAATTTACAAATGGAATGCTAAATTGCCAACAATGATTTTATTTGGGCCCCCAAACAGGTTTTCTGCATCCCAATTCAGCAGGAAGCAGTTTTAAGAGAGTGATGGATGTCCCATTCCCAAAAAGTGGGGTGGATGATAGATGTTGTTTAGGGGGAATGGTTACAAATTGTTAAATGGTCTTGTTAAGCAAGGTGTAGGAGGTTAGGCTCAGGTATTTCTTCCTTTTCTCTATCCTTCTTTCTCTCTTATATAGGGGGAAAAGACTTGAAAAGAAAAAGAGGTGAATATATGTATATAATATAGAAATAATAAGATATAAGGATAGATTATTGAATCTACTCTGAAACTCAAACTATTGTTAATCTCAAATAAGGTTATCTTTCAAAACATTGGTATAGAATTTTGTATATTGATACAAAAATAAGGTTGAATTTTGATTCATTGGTATAGAATTTTATATTTAGACACATATGTATATTTCAACTCTTATATAAGGTATTGTGCCTATACAAATCATTTAAAATTACAGGTTTACTTCTGATCCTTTTATGGGTTGCTATTGCAATCTATTTAGGAGTCTGGATAATACAAGTTGACTGGCCAGTTGAGCTTCTGGTCATGTCAAATACTAGTCTTAATTTATCAAAAAATAGATTTAATAGGTTAAACAGATAGTAAATGGTTTAAATATACAGTTCCTTCATAGAAGATAGATGATAGATAGATTTATAAATAGAATAGTAGATGTCTTCAAAACCCTCAGAAGCATACAGAAAATGGCATTTAAAGATGTTTTTGTTATTTTAAGAATTGTTTAACTTAAGACAGTCAGTTTCTGACAGCTCCCATTTGACTTGGAAGAAAAGAATGAGCATCAAAAAGAAATCTCCCATCAGGAGGTAATTCCTATTGGGCAAAAATGCTCCTGCTCTCTCAACAGACTATCAACAGTCCAAAGATAGACCAGAGCTTAAATGCGGGTTAAGTCGATGTCTTAATTCTGCAGAGAAAGAAAGGGAAAATCCTTCTTATTTCCTGCTGCACAATTTAGTCTGTGAAAAATGCTTGGCCAGAAGGCTGAAGATGATGCTCTAATGATATCAAGAGATATTTGGGACTGTCTAGGAAACAAACTGTCATATTTCTTTTTATAAACTGCTCTCCTATGCTTCCTACTCACTCAAATAATAACTTTATCCCTTCTTATGTCTTTGATGGGGTTGAAGACATAATAGTTATAAGATTTTAATTGAACTTGAGTTGTTTAGGATTTAAAAGGATATTTTCAAGTCTAAATAAAATCTTTAGGTTTATAAATATAGGATATGAAAGAAATTATTTAGGTTCAGAAATTTAGACACATCAAGATAGATAAATGATTTTTTTTTCTTTTTCTTCAAGATTTCCTGATACAAATAGGCTAAACATTATGTATGTAACTTTTATATATGCTTTTCTTAAAGGTTTCATATTTGTTCTTATTGTTTTTACTATGAGTTAAAAAATTTAGTCTTTTTATTAGACAAAAGGAGGGAATTGATGGTGTAGTATTAAGCATTCTAAATGTTAATTAATTGGTCCTGCTTGCTGTCTGTTACTTACATTGACTCTGATTGGTTAAAGAAAATGCCGAGGCCTGAGATTGGGCAAAGACAGAGAAAGGTGGGACTTCCTGAGATTAGAACAGGAAGTCTGTGCTTTAGACAGAGGATCAATTCATGCCAGCCAGGGGCAGGAAGGAAGAAGACACATGCCATGGGTTAGAAAAAAGAACTTCATTCCACATGGTCAGGAACATTGGCCTAGCATGGAGAATGGCAGTCCAAGGGGAACATATGTATATATGGGGTCATATTTGGGCAATAGAATTAAGAGCTAGTTTAGGTGGGCCAAGATTGCTCAGTCCAGGCTTAGGATTGTTAAAATAAAAAAAAAATACAATTAACATAGAACAAAGCAGGTATTTCTATATGTCTATAGCAATGAGTATAATCATGTGACCACACCATTGATCATGTTGAATAAGATAATATAGGTGAAACCCACACAGCAGACTATATCATATACAAAAGGTTAGTGATGCTGCCTATGCCAACATGCCTACAAAGCAGGAACAAGACTTCAGGACTCTGTCATCTTTGGTACCATGTATCCTCCAAAGAGAAAATAGTCTACACACTTTCCAATGTAACACCCCAGAATTATATTTACTTATTATCTTTGTGTGAGTAGTATTTTATGCTGGTGTAGCAACTGTGTTAAAGAAAATGCCTCTTATATGCACTTTCCTTAATTTCCTTTAGTTAATATTTTTACTGAGCTATATAACCTGCTCTACATTGGTGTGTTCAAAGGAAAAGGAGCATGGAGTGGTTAGTTATTTTGATAGGCAAGGCAGAAAGATTTAGTCAGAAACAAAAATTACCTGCATGTTCATAGCCTGCCTGGAAAAATGTACCTGGGTTGAAACCATGAGGACAGGGCAAGAATATGTAGATGGCTTTGTAGTTAGTTATTAAACAACAGCAATAATTTAGAGCTTGTAGGTCAGTGATGGCAGCTATCTCTAAATATAGACCATGATCCCTGAGGAGCCCAAAGTCCTACTCCAGTTTCTGGTAGGAGGATGGTAACCATGTACTCTGTTCTCTGTAGGGAATTGTATAGCTCAGCAGTGACCTCTCAAATTGTTTATTTAGTCCACCTTCTCAATAGCCTACAATATTCATGGTAACTATCTCTATCAATAAATGAGAACTGAGCAAACGGAAAAGCAGAGCCTTTTTTTAACTTACTTGACCTGAGTTGACTGAGTTACCTAGAAGCAAAGTAAGAATTGAGAAAGAGTTCTGTATCTAGTCCAATCTTCTCCTTACATCCACAGAATATATTTAAAATGACTGCTACTGAACATTTCACTCTCTGTGGTGGAGGCTGAGGTACTTCTGATATATTTTGTATCTTTATTTATAGGATTGGGAAGCCCACATGCATAAGCATATACTTGTGTGAGGGAATAAACATAGAAGGCAGGCAAAATCAAAACTGGGTTTCTGTTCCACCAGCCTGGGGCTGCATAATTTAACAGTGAATTCTTCTAGCTTAGTCACCATAGCTCTGTTCTCTGCAGGAGGATTGTGAGCATCTCATGTAGTTGTGCTCCCATGGTGCAACTTTGTACAAGGCAATTTGCAAGGTCTTCTTTGCAAGTGCCAACCATCTAATGATCAATCAATCAATCAATGAGAGAGACATGATGGGGAGAACCACTGCCCTCTTTTCAAGTAATATATTCCTATATCATATGTTGTAGTATTTTCCCCAGGATATTCCAGCAGCTCCTAAACACCTCTGAAAGATTTAAAAGAAATACCCTTGTAGGGAGAGGCAGTGTTCTGAAAAGGAAGGTTGTCCTGTATCTTGAAAATTCTTTACTAGCTTTCTGGCCTGGGGCTTACTACTAACATTATATATCTGTATTTTAAGAACTACAAATTATTTTGTTCATGGAAAGTACAGCTTTCAATCCCATCAGGTCTTTTTAGGTATTTCTCTTTATTTTATGCACCTGTCTCATAGTTTGTGCTATTCCTTTTCCCTCTTCAAATTCTAGGTCAGAGTTATGATTTTTCTTAGCAAAGAAAGTTCTACCCAAATGCTAGACTATATTCAGATACAACAGCAAAAACCCAGTATTTCTCTTTTGTTTGTTTGGGATCTGTGGTCAGGGTCATGAACACAATTTTTTTCCCACTTCTTTGAAAGTCAAATGTGGCCTAATCTTTTTTTTTTATTCAAATAAATAAATCTGATTTCAATGATATAAATAAATTTATATTTCCATTACTTGACCTGTGACTGTTACTAATGGTCATAAGTCCTTTCTACATCCAAATAATTGGCTAAGTGATAACAATTGGTCACATAGCTTCCTAGTACACAGAGACTTCAAGAACTCAAATTTGCCTTCCCTTCAGAGAACAGTGTAATTTAGTGTGGTCTGACAAATGCGGCTAAGGAGGAAAGCAATTAGCCCTTTTAATTTTAAAGCTATCTAGAGCTAAATTTTAACTATAAATGTAAACTATGTAATACTAACTAGAGTAGAATCAGACTTCAAAATAATTTTATTTGGAGGAAAAAGTAGGATTTGAATTATAATATAGACTAAATCAAATAGTTAAAATCTTGATTCTTATACCTCATCATCCTGAGTCAAATGCTGGTCTAAGTCATTCATATCTAATGAAGTCTCGCCTGTCTCATAAATATTATGCCTTCTGTGGTACTCATCAAAGTGAGTATTAAACTCACATACCTACCCTGAGGTCCCTATTAAATTAAACTCTTATTTTGATGTTTAATTCATTTATTCTCTGGACAATATTGTGTACAAACTCACCTTTCCACCCTCTAGTGACTCCCTCCTGTCTTCCAACATCCTTCCCCAACAAATCCCTCTCCCTCTATCACGTCCTTTTGCTTTTGTTTGTAACATTCGAAACTCGAGCATCATTAACTGAATAGTGGCTACATCACTAAAGACAATGACTTCCTTCCCTTTGTTAATTCTCTGGTAAGCATAGTCCTATGAAGTCAATGAACTGTACATGCATACCACCCTACTCATGTCCACTTGCTTCATGATTATCTCTACCATAATCTCTTTAGTGAGAAAGAAGCCTACCAGTATCAGCAGGCAAGGTTATCTTGTAATCCTATTCCTACATGTTACTTTTAAAGACTGCAGTTTATTCTGTGGTCTGTTGGTCAGCAGACGCATCAAGGTAGCGTATCACTCCATACCACATAGAGGAAAATGATCCCATTCGATTTCCCTGACAGGCAGTTCACTCTGACTTTCATGCTGAGCCCCAGAGCCTCAGCACATTTCACAGCAAAGGATGTGCGACTGTCTCTACAGCAAGAAGGCATGCCATAACAGAGGCCATGTAACCTACTCTTCTCAAACTTATCTTTAGTTCTGTCATGTTCCCAGTTGGATGCCAATTTGTTATCCAACATTTTCTGGAGTTGATATGACCATATATTCATTCTTACATAGTGAACATATGACAGACCAAAGACATAATTTCCACCCAGATGCAACTAGGTGACTCTGAGTTTACTAGGCTTACTTGCAGGAACATCAGAGGGTTATTTATAATAGCAGGAGTGGCTAAAAAACAGTTCCATCTCCAAAAGTCTCACCTCACCATGGATGAGGCCGTCATGGAGGCTGTATCATCCTAGTAATGTTTTCTGTTAATCTCCTATCTCCTATAGACTGAGTACCTTCCGGGATCCCATGCAGCTGTGAGGTCAGGATAGAATAATGGGGCAGCATCTTAGGTAAGAATCCAGTGACTCTATCCCAACCCTGTACCGCCTCCTTCTACCTGAATGTTAACAGCCCCACTGCCATTACTGTAGACATACCCATATTTTCTGTAGCTTTATTTTAATGATTATGGAACCTAGCATTTTATAAGTCACCAACAACATCAGTTCTAAGATGGCTAATAGCTGTGTCAGGTCCAGATGAAACCATGTTATTTCAGCACAGGGCAAAGCAAATTCCAACTCTTCCATTCAGGAACCTTCAACACCTCCAAGTGGCTCTCTTTTCTTGCTTTTAAACTTTTGAGTCTCAACTTCAAAAATGAATACCAATGCCTTTCTTTCCTCATTCTGTTAGCCCATACCTTTCTGAAACAAGGGTCATATCCCATTTACTACTTTGCCTCAGAATAATGGTTTCAAATTGAGTCTTTGCCAGTCTGGTCATCTGTATTTTTCAGACAGCTATGCCAATATATCTAGTAGGACATCTGCTCTTACTGCATGAGACATTAACACTCTTCCAACAATTCCAGTCACTTGAGAGATGTCAATACTTACTCCTATCATTTACTCACCCCTAATATGAATTAACATGAGTAGTTGCTTCATCTAGTATAATATGGTGAACGTAACAACCTGTGACATGAGAAGCTAGGTCAATGAAGGCATACGAGGAATCATCTCGATCTTTGAACAAAGGCCTCCAGGGAGGGAAATGAGATGATTACACAACAGTAGTAATTTGTCAGAGGAATGGGGTATGATGCGAGCAAATCCTCTGTTCTTGGCCAAGTATATGGAAAGTACTTTCCCAGTCACCACCTGGCTACAAATACATAACCCCTTCCATCAAGAAATGCATAAATTCTTGACCCAAAGCAACAATGAGAAGTCATAAAATCTATTGCTATTTCAACCTAAGGATAATTTGTTTAAAAATAATGACTAAGGACTATAGTAGCATCAGTTTTTTCAAAACGCAAGGCCCAGGAATATCTAATCTATAAAATAAATTTATTAATCACAACTGAAGATTTATTATGAAAAAAAGAGTGCCTTTTTAGAAGTGCTTTTAGAAGCATGGGCTCTAGTTTTTCTCTAAATTTTAAAGCCTGTTCTAAAAGGTTTGAAGACTTTCCTGTATGTAACTTTGTTCAGACACAGTGAAGGACTTGGGACTACTGCAAATCAATTGTATAGGTCAGCATTGTCACCATTAAACTTGTATTGAGAGAGAAGACCCTTACAATCATGAGGTATGACTGCTATCCGTCTCTCACATAAACCCTATCAGTTAAAGCTTCATGCTTTCACCTGTCAATAGCATGTGTCTGAAAAGTGAAGAAAAAGATTTTGTGTGTGAAATAACCATGGAGGATTTTAAGGTAAAAATCAAAAATTGTTCTCCTAGTTGAATGTTCATCCTTTGAGCTGACAAGTGTGTGTGTGTGTGTGTGTGTGTGTGTGTGTGTGTGTGTGTGTGGGGGGGGGGGGGTCTTTGCCAGAAGGTTTAGGGAATGGTTCACAGTCTCTTCAGTGGCTACTGCAAGTCTCCCCGACTGAGCTATGATTGATGAGGCAGCCATGTTTCCAACAGAAGATAACCTGAAATAGAAGCTTCTGCTTCTTACTAACTGTGGAACAGGGTAAATAAATCAACAATGTTCCCTGGGTTATGAATTTTGTAATGGGATTTAACCCAAGGGGTTTATAATCTTTGCATAGCCTCTAGAAAAGGGGCTTCTTTTAACTAAACAATTATTTCGTTACTTGCTACACCCCTAGATTTTTCGTTCCTCATTCTCAATGCCTACTGCTAAGTGTGTGTGTGTAATGTATGTATTACATTACTCCTTGTCATTCCAATGGGTAGCCATCTGGTTGAAAATTCAGGGGCCTATCCAGTCCCGACAACTTTCAGGGACTGTACTGTAACCAGGCATTATAATAATGATTACAACAGCCTTCCTATAACAACTGCACATGGAACATACATGGCACTCTGGGTGCTGGGTATAATGGTGAGTAAGAATCATGTTGTGGAATGAACAGTCTATGTTCATTGAGAAGAGGTAAGTGTAACCACCAGTCATCACCAATTGTCATGGGACAGGGTAACAAACAGCACAGCCTTGGTGGAATAGAAGTCTGACAACTGTCCTTTGATTTCCCTGACCAGAGGTATAGGCGCAAGGGTTCAGAAGGGCTACACAGGAAAGAAAGACATCTGCCCATGGATCTAAAGTGCAGTAAGAAGAAGGGTTAGAGATTCTTGCACAGGATCCAGAAATTGACCAGAGCAGAAGTGGGGGAGGGAAACATCAGCTAAAGAAATGACAGCTGGTGTGAGTTGCATTTAAAATAGTCAGGCAGGCAAAAGAGGCAAGAAGAGGGAGTGGAGTAGAATCTTGGGGCTGATAGCTCTGAAGAACGATTTACCCCGTTTACAAGTAGCTTTTCCTGGCAGATGAATGCGGCTCTGCAGTATTTAAGTATAAAATACAAGCTGATTTTCCAACTGGGATCTTGCAGATTTTTCTTCTGGAGCTTGGAAAATACATACGATTGCTTAATTCAGGAGAATTACACTAAAAGCAGCTTTAGATAAAAAACAGAGTGAGAGAAGAAGAAATGGAAAAGGAAACCAACCTTTAGTCTAGCAGCAGCTCCACGAATGACAATGGTTTATCTACATTTCCTTTGTACACTCCCATTTTTCCTTGTTTTTTTTTTTTTTCTAGAGAGATTTATTTCTAAATAAATGTCAGATCAAAGAGAACAATTTGATGTTTGTTCAAGGTAAATAGCATTCGATGGCAGGATGAATACTCTGCTTATAATTTTTGGGAAGGAATACTTTATTTTGTGGGTGCATCACCAAGGATCTGGTTACACAGTGAGGAAGCTTAGAGAACCTACATTGGTAGGAAAAATAAGTGACTTTCATTCCTTCCTAAACCTCTGCACAATCACACTTACAGAAATCTTTGGCCATTTTCCACAGTATTGTCTTACTAACTCTGACATAATCCCACACTGAAAACCTGAAATAATTCCACACTGAAACCAGTTTAAGTGTGACCACAGACTCTCATCTGTACACAGAAAACATCATAAACACTTCTGCATTCTAGAAATTTCCGAAGAAGTGAGACAGGAGGCCTTTACTTACATATGGCCTGTGGTCACATTCAGAGTTTGCAGATAACTCTAGAGCTCAGAATGTGTTTCCCATCTTCCCTTTTCTAGTGATCTTTGCTACCAACACAGTAGTGAACCTTTAAAATAACCCTCCAGAGACATGCACTGTGCAGCCTCTGCTTAACAAGCGGGGTTCTATTATGGGAAGAAAAGATGTTGTCACCGAGAACACAGGAACCTAAATGTGCAGGTTTATTTTAGCAGGATCTGGCTATAGAAAGAAGTGTTAACATTAGCAGTTTCAGAGTCCAGGGTTTCCCACCCCTTTTATCCCCTCCAGAATGAACCTGCAATTCTCTCACTGTGAAAACAGGGTTGTTGAGAAAATGCCATTTACAATGTGGATGTCCTGATGACATCCACACTCTTCTCTAATACTTTCAAGGGAATATTTTCAAAAGTAATACCCACCCAAGACTAGTGTCATTGTGAATCCTGGGCAGTAACTTCCTCATCTTGCATCTTTAAAAATAACCTCAGGGTCCAGTTTCCAACTTTAACAGAGTATTGTTCTTTTAAAAAAAATCCTCAGGCTATGTTACCAAGTTGGTTGTATTGTCACTGAGCTTATAAGCTTTCTTTTTCAAAACAGGGAAAAACAGCAGTGAAATCTTTTATCTGATTAATGTTTTGACATTGATTTAATTTTTGTATCTAGAAAAAGAAGTTAAGGATTAATGAACACAAAAGTTATCAAGAACCTACAGAATAATCTTGGAGAATTGCCACATATTTGATTCTAGATTCTCTTCTGCAAAATTTGAAAAGCCAACCTCCAGAGTGTTTAAAGTAACAAGCATTTAGTACAGGTCACTTTAAATTTCTAGACCATCTTAAAAGAATGTTAACAAAACTCACACAATTGAATTCTTTTATCATATGCTGAGTTTCCTCTGAAATATGAATAGAAATACAAATTATAGAAATCAGAGATGTCCTTCATTTTTAGACTTACTGTGTACCAGGAACCATGCTACATACTTTACAAGTATGCTATTTTTGAATGATCCCAGGTGGTATGGATATATACATATGTGATTAACCCCCCCCAAAAAAAAAACAAAGCAAAATAAAACTAAGGCTTAGTTATATTTCAAACCTGCCCAAAGAGCCATGTGACTAATAAGTTGTATTTCAAATTCCCATGGCTTACTGAACACTGTCCAGACATTTGTTAACCAAGCTTTCAAATTCCAAGCCTAGAGTCCCAATGGAAAGACGCTTCATCTGTCTCTCTGATACCATGTTCAAAACTAGCAAGTTGAAATAGCTCATCAACAACATCACCCAACAAAGGTTGCAATTTACTCAAAACAAATGATCCATCAGCTCTTCCCTTATGTAACCTAGAACTGGCTCCCTTTCATTTTACAAAGACCTGGAAATAAAATCCCTTTCATCAGGTTCATGCACTGATTATTAACTATCTGAACATGACATCTGAGAGATTAAAATTATATAACATGCAGAATAAATTGAGGCATCCATCCAACTAGAAAGAGGCATTAAATAGAATCATCTGACTTAGAAAGTCTGGTGATTCCTAAGGTTGGCATACTGTACCATTTGACTTTAATCATGGATGCCAGAAAGAATTTTTATTTCAATTAATTGGTAATAAATATAGATTAGAATGGGAGGGATTTAACGTCTCATTCAAGTGTTAAAAGTAAAATTCACCCTCCAGCTCTCGTCTATATTTGCCTCTTATTTCCTATAGTCAGAACTCCTTTATTATCTATGCTGATGAGTTTGAATATGTGTGTTTTTAATGGCTTCCTCACTAAGTTAGTCTTTCTTGCAGAGTGTGAGATGTGTCTGAGGCCAAATGAGTCTGATCGGCTTGATTCATACCACCAGCTTCTTTCCACTTGAGGAAGCTAGAGCACTTGGTCCACTCCCCTGAGCCTCTGTCTGAACTTCTATCAGACAAATGAAATGAATACGTTCAGGAATTAATTCAGTCATGAACTCAGCTCATATCTAGCACAGAAGTGTTCAAAATGGATTTGTGGCTGTTATTACAGGACACTAAGGTTCATCTTTCTTTTCCTTATCTCCATGGTATTTCTGTTCCTTTACTTATAATTACCTGATACCATCCTGCCATTGTCTTTTCATTAGCAATGAAGCTCAGAGTAGGAGTTGTGAATGATAGCTCTCCAACATCACCCACCCAATTTAGTTGTTCTTTGTATATCTTATTGCCAAGAGTCTTTAGAACTTAAATGCAAACATACACACAGAATGTGAACTCAAAATAAATAATTTCCCATTTCCTCCATATAAAATACTACAATTACTTATTTAGAATTTTAGAAAGAATTTATGTCTTAATAAATATTCTGTGCTTTTACAATTAGCTTAGAGATGATTTAGGAGTGAGAGAGATAGAGATTTAAACTCTCATCTTGACAACAGGTAGTTGAACACACAATTCACTCAAAATATTTCATTGAATATAGAAAACTTAATCTGTAGTGGTCCACATGAATATGAATTAGAAGCAGAAGTCATGATCAGAAGATATACCAACAGCACCTCATAGAGAATATTTTATCTTCGAGGCTGTAGAGTCCTCATTGATAAGGAGTGAGAAGACAGTACTTGCATTACCTAGATATAAGACTGAGTACTGGACAGTGGGCCTGGCTTTGGTAAGAAATTAACTAACATCATATCACCATAGGATCAAGTGTACTGTTGCCAATTAGAATGATTTACACCCTTCAAATTTTTGATTGTGCACATTAGTAATGAGTAATTTTTTCTTCAATAACTTAAAAACTGTATCTTGAAGGAAGAAAAAAGAATACTGATAAAGAAGAAGAATGATCAGAAGAGCTCTAAAACCTCTGCATAGATAATGGAAATTTAAATATTATAAACCAATCAAATTGAGAGATGGCTGCAGCACACTGAGTCCTTCCTACTGAGACTAGCTACATCAGAATAAGCTGCAGTTTGGGATGCAGGTTAAGCAATGAAACAGAGTTCAGGTTCTCAGAGACTTCCTGAGTCTTCACTACTGCCCAGGACTGGAGTCAGGAGAAGAACTACGTGCTAAGGAAGACAATTTGATCATTAAGACAAAAGGAGACTTTTTTTTTTTCTCTTATGGGCACAGGGCATGCTGGGGGATTCTCTTGAAGATTTCTTTAATTTTTTGGCTGGCAGCATTTATTCTCAAAAAATGAAGGCAAGAATAAAATTCCAAGGCACTGAGGATATTTAGGTTTTGATTAGGTTATGCTGAGGCATGGAGAAAATTGCTTCTTTGAAAAGTTGAAAGGTTAACTTTTGTTGTGGAAGAGTACACATTTAATATGTTGCAAAGTTTAAGATTCCAATGAAGTGCAGTTAATAGGGAAGACAGTGACAATCTGGGTTTGGGGCAGTACAGTCTGAATGAAGCAGACACTGAGCAGACTTAGTGTAAAAAGTTTAACACATTGTTCATTCTGATGAAATGTGCTGATGAAATTTCAAATGCTGATTCCAAAAGACTTTATTTTTCTCCCTCTCATTTGACTTGTATGCCTTATCAAGAAGGGTACAATTTAGCCTGTGGATAGTTCCACCACTTCTGATGCCACAGAGAGTGAGAGTTCCAGGAGAACATGTGTAGCCAGGTAGATTGACTGGCATTTTGTATCTGGAGATAATAAAAATAAGTTCAAGTGCAAACCCAAGAGCAAAGCAAAAGAACACCTTGAAAGCCACTGATGAACGAGCATGTACTCACTCAGAACAGCATCAGTTTGTTTTCTCTAAAGTGGGAAGTGCTGTCTTGCTGATGTTATTGTCAATCAAGTCATTCATGAAGTCAGGTTTGCTGAAGGTATCAAATGCTTTGGAAATTGAAGTGTTTGAGATATCAGCTCTTTGTTAGGGAGAAGACTATACATAGTCTACTGCTCCTTGACGCCTTCCATCTTCCTTACTAAGAGATACTTAACATCTTTGTTTAATGTGTGTGCATGTCTATATGGAGGCTAGTGGACAACTTGAGGAGTCATCAATAGGAATGTCACCTACATCCTTTAAGACAGGATCTCTTCTCAGACTGGAGCTCACCAACTAGGGTCAACCAGTTGTCCAGTGAGCTCCAGAGAGCCCTCTGTTCCAACACTGGAATGACCAGTATACACCACCATGTCCAGCATTTCTCATGGACTCACTGAAGTCTCTGTGTTTGCAAGGCAGGGCTTTACTGATGGAGCTGTATTTCCAGCACATAGGTGCTAATGACAGTAATGCACTCTCTTCTGACTATCTACCCAAGCATGGTGGTTTCAAACAAATGCACAGTTAGAGAGCCAGTATTGGCATGCCTCTGGTACTCACTGGGTCAGGGGTGGACACATAAGTAAAGCTCTCTTGGGCGTAGAGATAGTTGCTCTTCTTGCATCTCTCCTTCACAGGAAAGCCTGTGGCTACTAGGGTCATCAGCAATCACCAATGCACATAAAAATAGCCAGATTCTGGGCTGGAGAGATGGCTTAGCGGTTAAGAGCACTGACTGTTCTTCCAGAGGACCCGGGTTCATATCCCAGCACCCACATGGCAGTTTACAACTGTCTGTAACTCCTGTTCCAAATAACCTGATGAACACATGTAGTCAAAAACACCAATGTACATAAAATAAAAATAAAATTATAAAAAAAAAATAGCCAGATTCAGAATGCCTATGTTAGGAGAGACAAAATAGCCTGATCCTTAGCAATATCATCTGAAGCCTACCTCATACCTAGAGAATAAGTCTTGTTATTAAACAAGAAGATTTTGTCATTTAGGTCTAAACTGTTGCATTCTTTCCTGGAGGAAGAAAGTGCAGAAGGAAGCTACAAAATCCTTGCTTAACTTAAGAAGATACCCCAGGGATAGGAAGTAAACTGGATATGGTCAAGAAGAGCTATCCTCCCAATATCCGTGATCTATCTTTACATTATAAACGGAAAGTGTCATCTACTATCAAAAATACTTTGGGGCTGTCAAATTCACTGAAGTTCTGCTTATGTCAAAAAATGCCATCTTGAAAGTCAGAGAACTGAATGCATTCTTTGTGGTGTAATAGGGTAGGCAAGGGCAGGAGGCATAAAGTCTCCTTCCTTGTAATCTGAGAAATCAAAAAAAAAAAAACATGTCTACACGGCCCTCAAGTTTGTAATTGTGCTGCAAACATCACATTTGTCAATTGTTTGATTCCATTTACATAGCTGCATTCCCTCAAAATTCCACTTTAAAAATGGTTGCTGGCATGCCAGGATCAGTCTTCCTTTCTTTGTTTAGAAGTAGGAACATTCACAATACCTCATGACTGGCAGTATTATAAATCTTTTGTTCCTAGAGATACATTTTTAACTTTAAACAACATGTCTTTAAATCTATGTTTAAAATGAATATCATAGATGTCAGCTGCCATTTTACAAGGCCATTTCCTTTACTTTTTGTGAAGGAAAGTAGTTTGACTCTATGTCAACTTGAAATTTGGAGGAAATAAGCAGAGATTAGAATTATACAATGAATACCAACCAATGTCTTAGAATTTAGATTTCTATTGTCAAATACAAATTCTATCAAACTATTTTTTTTAAATGACAGCTGCTGGACACATCACACTCAGAGCAAGCTAACAGTAGTAAAATAGCCATGGAGCATTTTATCATAGCAACAGGATTTCCATAGAACAAGGCAGGTTAAACAGAACAGAGACCCAAGAGGCTTAGGACTGTCATTTCACATATGAATGTAATTCACACCCTTGGTAATCTACAAATACGCATGGATAACTTCTCCAATGAAACCAAGGGCAAGATTAGATAGAACTCATGGGTAAGAGTCACTCTCATGTAGACTTCGCAGATCAGTTACAGATTTACTGTACTGTTTGCTTATCTGTTGTTCCCACTTGTTCATAAACTAGAGTGATTGGCACAAAACACATGGTCACCAGTAATTGCAAATGAACAAGTAAGACTTGGGTCTTTTTGAGCCCTTCAAGCCTTTGCCAAAGGTAGGAAAGGTCACTTCTTTGCCTATTTCATGTTGTTTGTTCCAAATGAAGCAATACATAGAGATGTCAATGTGGCCAAGCATAGGTCAAGGTAGCCTCAAGGGTGGCTGTTCATGTGCTTAAAACTGCAAAACGGCTACAGGAAGTTGTTTATTTGCTCTCAACTGACTGTCCCATTGCCAATTCTATTTCCTGTGGTTTAACTTTAGGCCAGAATTATAATTTGTATAACAATGCTCAACCCATTCTGCTCAGAAGTCTCACTTAGCAATTACTTGCACTACTGATGAATTAAAATATACTATTTAGAAGCCGGATGTGGTGGTGCATGCCTTTAATCCCAGCACTCAGGAGGCAGAGGCAGGCGGATCTCTGGATGTTTGAGTCCAGCCTGGTCTACAAAGCAAATATATACACACATACATACATACATGCACACATACAGGACAGCCAGGGCTGCTACACAGAGAAACCCTATTCCAGAATATATATATTACTTAGTCACTGCTTAGAAAATTTTGTAAGCTGAAGGACCACATGGAGGAGAAAGAAAAAAAATGAGTGAATAGTAACAACAAGATTTCGAAGAACTAGACGACTTACTCAAGTAGCAAGTTTATTTTGATGTTATAGACACTAAACAAAAGGGACATTTAATACAGATTTAACTGAAAACTTTGCATTCTAAGATTTCACATACTTAATTCTTACTTTTTTAGATCCAACTCAAAGGCTATACTCCACCTAAAACAACTAATTCCTGTATTTAAAACCACTAAAAGCAATCCTTGGAGAGGTAGACTAATTAGTGTACCTATTAAAACAAAAAAGTGTGTGTGTGTGTGTGTGTGTGTGTGTGTGTGTGTGTGTGTGTATACACACACACACACACACACACACACACACACACATTTGCAAAAGTGCTCAATAAATCTGTATTTTTATTGTGCATGAGTTCTGTAGACCAATTAGTGTGAAATGCAATTTGCACTGATTCTTCAGGGCCAAAGGGAGCACAAAATTACCTTGACTTGCTAATTTAGCATTTTATAGTAAATTGCTCATATTGAGTGTTTTTTCCCAGTGGTAATATTACTCCCCCATAGGAACACAAGCTATGTAGTAATATCAAAAACCTCTTCACATCTTCAATTTACATTACATTTTGGAGATTGTGGCGGGGGAAACGGGGACAGCTTGTACCTGTATTACTCACTAGAACCTTAGAGTCGTCTTGTAAAGCTATTAAGCATGACATGCTTTTGACCCCAGTTGGATACGCTGGCATCATTGTGTGTTTGGGTCACCTGGGGTTTGGCGAGCTTACATTATACACAAATCCAATTAGGCTTATGTGGGCCTGTAGTGGAGAAATGCTCAAGTCCTAATGTACATTATCCAGTCTTTGTCTTTAGTATAAATACATTAGCATTTTCTGTATACCAGATTGTTACATGTTACATAGAAGGACACTTAGCTATCTAGGAGGATTATTTTACTGGAGATACATTCTAGTAATGCAGAGATCTGAACTTCAACTTGGTTTTATTGTTCCCTGGCTGGGTGTCACAATTGTGCTTTGGTTGTGCCATACTATGAGGCTTGGCAAGAACAGCATTCTCAAGTGGGGTGTGGTGATGCACGCCTTTAATCCCAATACTTGGGAGTCGGAGGCAGGCTGATCTCTGTGAGTTTGAGGCCAGCCTGGTCAACAGAGTGAGTTCAAGGACAGTCAGTTACCCAGAGAAACCCTGTCTCAAAGAACTAAAAATGAAAAAAGCAATAGCACTCTCTATTTTGTTAGAGATTTTTGTGAATTTTTCATATATAAATAAAAAGCTAGGAGAAAATTACTTAGGAATTATATATTTCATAAACAACATTTTAAAGCAGGCATATAGGTAATATTAAATCTACCAAATTAAAGTGTTACATATGACTAGATATGTTTTGAATGGTAAGAATAAAAATAAGAATGGTATCAAACACTATCAGCATGTTTTTGACAGTCTTTTTCATTGGTGACAGGCATCATACACAAATTGAGCAAATGAAACCGCAGAATGCTTGCTGCTCTGAGACCTATTCTGACACAAATAACCACAAACAATACACACTATAGATGCTGGGCTACAGGAGACCTGCCAACCCGAAGGCTGCCGATAAGTATACTAACTAGTAGGAAAGACAGACTTTGAGCTGGAAACACAGAGAATCATGTCAGGTGATAGTGACAGAGGGAACTGAAGAGAAAAGCTACACAAGAAAGGACCCAGGTAACACCTGTAAGGGGCTCATTGTGCTCCAAGAGATTCTGATGTCTAAAGTAGCAATGAGGTAAGATACATGCAAAATCATGTTGCTGTGAATGCCGGGTGAAAATCCAACTGGTAAAATAGTTCAGTCCACTCTAAGCTCAACTACGCTTTACGTTTCCTCTATGCTTGCTGTTGTGTTCTTAGGCATTGTGAGTGCAACTTCATATTTTCTTTCTTTTTACATTTCCATATTTCTGATGACTACAGTCCTGCCAACTTTTAATCAAAGGATTTAATGTTACTGCAAGGCAAAAGACACTGACTAATACAGATGAGCATCCATAGAATAAACCTTTGTTTTCTGTTGTTCTTCATGTTTCAAGCACAGTACCATCGTACTTCTGAGAAAGAGGCAGTAAGTGGAATCACTAGTGGATTAGAATACACACAGCCATTCTGGTTATTTTCCCTTATTCCCTGTTGTAGTATTTGAGCCACTCACTTGTTAGCTGCATAACAGAAATGAACTGTAATTTTGGTGACAATAGATTATAGAAAGTGGTAAGAACAAAAATTTGATTGTATCTGGTAGACTAAAAGCTAAATGCAGCTGAAGTGCCAGCCAAATATGAAGACACAAGACTCTGACACAGATTTAGAAATTCTCACAGAAATTTTCAATTGGAAAAAAAAAGTTCCCTATTCTGACTCTCATTTTAAAATAGTTTGTTTCTTCAATTTTTAATTCTACATTTTGAAAAAGTTTGATAACGCCGTGTCCTTTCTGTGATATTTCTCTGTCTAAAAGGTGAAAAGAATCAAGCCATTTCTTTTAATCCTTTAAAGCCTCTCTCTGCAGAATTGGGTTTTCTAATGTGAAAATGATAATCCCTCATAAGGTAGGTTGGACAACTACCTCCTGTCATGTGCTTTCATAAAGCGCCTCCCCCACCACACACACACCTACTGCTCATCCTACAAATAGCTGTTGGGAGTCCTCATCTTACCCAAGACAAGATAGAGTATTTACTCAATATCCGAATTAGGACTGAACTGGAAGCCTCTAAGATGAAAAGGCTTTTCCCATCTCTGCTCACACTAAGTCTCACTGCTGATCCTGCGTAGTCTACCTTTAGCACTTTCTTACTCCGAACTAACTGTAGAATGTTCCCTGTAGAATATCAAGTACCCGAAGAGAAGCTTAGCACATTAAATCCCTTGCAGGTCCAACAATAAGAATGAGTTGGAGACATACTTTGCACTGTGAGCTTTAAGAATAGGTATTTTAAATTCCAAGCCGGGTTGGTAAGACACGTGGGGGTCTCCGGGTGTCAGATACAGCAGTGGGCCCTCTCAGAGGTCAGGAGAAACAGATATTTGAAGAAACAAGTTTTACTGCTGTCTGCTTTGCCTCTGTCACACATGACCTTTGTCTACCAGAGGATGTGAATTTTCTGTTGAATTTTACAAATCTAAATTTCAGAAAAACAAATCAAAACAAAAACCTGGGCTTACTTTTTCTGAGATAATTCAGTAAAGTCAGATATGTAAGAAAATTATTCATTGAAATATATCTTTTATTAACTTAGTGATACTATCCATAAAATTACTTAGTATCCCCCTCTCATATTTACACATCCCTTCTCTCCTTTAATTAACTTAAAGTTAACACAAGAAAATACACTTGCGGCTCTTCACTGTGACTATAAAATACGGATACTTTATGAAAATCAGTTTAGTTTTTCTCCAAGTACATGAAGCACAGGTTCTGGATGATGCATATTCTGAAATAGTTAATGAAAAAGGTACAGGAGTAATTTTATTTCTCAATAAACTGCACATGGGTCTATGCAAAATATACAGTAAATTATAGGGAGCATTGGTGTTCGACCTTCTTAGTGTAGATACAGTGGACTTTCATCCACCACCCTCAGGTTTTCTCATTCACCACTTTTCAGTCATATATTTTTAATGTGACTTTAGAGTTTCTCTTTGTGTATTTCTATTGAGTATTATAGCATGGAACTTTTTTATTTATTTATTTATTTTATTTTTTTTTTTTATTTCTTCAAGTTACATCTCAATTGAAATCCCCTCCCTACCCCGCCTCCAGTCCCACCCTCCCACCCTCTTCCGCCTCAACCCACCCCTCCCCTTCCTTTTTTTTTAAGTTTAAGATATATCTTTTCCCCCCAACAGCTCCCCCTTTCAGTCCAACAAATGGCTCTTACTCTTATAATAATAAATACAATACAAAACAACAGAGGTAATTAGGCCACAATTATGAGAGTTATATGGCTTGGCATACAATCCCAGTGTCCAGTCTATATGTATTTGGCTCCTGACTTCAACTTTCTACTGTCGGTTCCATGGTGTAATGGTTAGCACTCTGGACTCTGGAGCATGGAACTTTTAAAAGAGAAAAACCCTCCAGTTATTTTCTGAGACATCTCAACACACAAAGCAGGTATTCTCTGAAATCGGACAGCGTTAACAAAATGATGAGAGGTGTATTGGTTTGGCTCAAAAGTGATCTGTTATAGCAATTTCTTCTACTAATAGAGTATTATGCCTGAATCATGACCTGAAACTGACTTTGCAATTCAAATCCAAATGGCTTTTAGTCTCTGCATACCCATGTATGTTTAGCATGCCTTATAGTGGCAGGTATTTTGAAATGTAATAAACATTTGGATATCTGTAGTCATCAAACAGTAAATTCAAATACAGTCTTTACACAGGTTAAACAAAGAGAGGGAAACAACTTTAAGATGTTAAATTGTGATGATGGAGTTTGACAAAACCACTACTTTTATTATCTTTTAAATACAACAAATTTGAGGAACAATCTCTCAAATCATATAGTCATGAGGGACAAGCATGTAAGAACAGTAGTTTAAGTCATCCATGGAGAATTTTAGGAAGTCATGGGGGTTCTTTGCCATACAATTCTTGGAATACAAAAGTGCCTTTTACCTGACATAACAGAATGAAGGCTAATGCTATGTAAGTGTTCTGAACCAACTGGACTAGTTCAGAAAGTCAAAGGACAATTTCTATAAGAGCAATTCTGTAAAAACTGTAACAAAGCCATGCTATCCTGGCAGCAGCTTTTAGTCCATTGGAAAAATAAATAAAGCATTTCCCTCGTAGGGCTTGTGGAAGGAGAAAATGCCAGAGAAAAGGCTGAAAGAGTCATAAAGTCCCACTCAGTAAGACTTCTTCTGACATATATCCTTGGGAAAATATGGCAGACAAATAGAGATTAATCAGTTAGAATATTATTTAGGATTTTGACAACAGCAAAAAAAAAAAAAAAATCCAGAATTCAGTAGTATGACTCTGTGCACACCAGTGTTTCCTTACATGAAATTTCATATAGACTTTAGAATAGAGACACTGAGGGCTGCTTAGTTCTGTGGGAAGATGTTGGTGTTTTGCTTCTGGTAAGAAACCAGATCTACAACAGTACATTCCATATTAATTCATTATATACAAATGAGCACACCCACATAGAAAAAGACTATAAAGGTATACATAGGCCAAATATTAAGAGAAATCACGTAGAGGTGGTGATGCCTGATGATATGTTTATTTAATTTTGCTCTTGTCCAAATTCGTGATTACTTCAAAACATTCAGTTCTCTCAGTATGGACTACATGTTCCAAGGCCACAGGTCAGACTTTATCTGGCTACTTATAACAGGTTCTCAAAAACAAACATACCCTGAGACCCTACTAAAAGAGATAATGTATATCAAAGGAATTACATTTTAGATGTTAAAGATTTTGAAAGTATTTTATAGAAAAAAAAGAGCTTAAGATCGAACTGTCACAAAATTTAAGGCTCCTTAGGGGAACTCCATTCCCCTAATGCAGGAATAGTTACATGTGCCAGTGAGATAGCAATATGTAGTTCAGGGTTTCCCAACCCTGGCCTATTGTGAGGTGGTTCATTTCTCAAGGCAGCCATACTTCATCCCGACACTCCTCAGTTACTCCCCAGGACAAAGGTGATAGTGCTCTGCATATCCTTTGTGGTCATTTTGTGAACATCATTTCTACAAAAGAGATAGAAACTATCTTCTGGACTCTACTGGCATTTCAAGGCTAGGTCTTTTTCTGGCTATAATTTCTAACTGAGTCATAGCATCATTAGCCAGGCCTCCGTCAAGCACCAGCTTTGTCTGAGGGAATGAAGCTGAATACACACTAACTTCCTCAGAGCCGGGGAACAAAAAGTTTCCAATGGCATTGTACAGCCATGGTAGTGTTGTGTGCAAGCATTTCATTCTGCAGAAATACCTAATGATTTGAATACCTCTTTCACAGCAACTGATCCATATCCTTAAAGGATGGCTAACTCATAAGTGATTTTTTTTCCCAATTTCTCTCTCCCACCAGACCTAAATATCTCTTCTGCTTTGTTTTCTACCAAGATCTGATTGTTTAGCCAATGTCTGCTCACCTACATCCTAAAGTACATACTCACCACCACCTCCAACATTCTGCTCAAGACCCCACCCCACCACCTTATCTTCTGCCTCCAAATAGTCACCATGCTTTAGAATGTTGAAGGTAAGGAGCGTTTCTACCAGAGAAGTGGCAGAGAATTCTTCTGTGTAAGGCACAAATGAAAGACAGCAGATGCAGAAGGAAAGCCCTGCTTAAAGACAGATGTACCTAGGAGTTGAGAGGATTCAGTAGTTCATTGTGTTTCTTCCTCTTCCCGTTGCACATTCATGGTTTCTGCTACTGCCTGGGTTTGCGAGCAACTTTTCTTTTTGAGACAGAATCTCTCTCTAGGTGGTCCTGGTTGTCTTGGAGCTTACTATGTAGACCAATCGGGCCTGGAACTCACAGAGAGCCTCTTTCTTCTGCCTCCTGGGGTGCTGGAATTAAAAGCATGCACCACCATGTCTGGCACAATGTCAAACTCCTCATAATTTTTTTCTGATTGATTTCGGGCATTTCAGCATACCTTTCTACTCTTTATTTCAAATATATCTTGGCTTTATACGTGCCTAAATATGATAAATCCAACCATCATTTATAATGTTATTTCTGTGGGAAAATAGCTCTGGAGTTATGTATAATTGGCTCTTGCAAATGACTTCTTAGAATCTCCCCATTCATAAACAGATGTCAAATGCTCTGAATTTTTAGAACTAGCCATGGTTCTAGGCGTATGCTAACTACTCCATTAGCCTGGTTGAGTAGCATGAAATTTAAAAAGAACTTATATGTTACTTTAAGATAAGGTGGGAGCTATGTAACTCTAGAGAAGCATGTTCTCTACTTTGTCCTTCTGGCTTTCAAGAGCATCAGATCAAATCACAACTTCTACTGAAAAGTACCAAGCAGTCCTCTCCAAGTTTCCAACCTATTTCAGAAAATCAAAGGGAAGAAATACACCGGAACTGAGGTGCTATCCATGACTAATGGTATGTGCTCTATGATTAAGATCACCAGGGGAAGGGTGTGGACTTGTTACAGTTGGCACTGATGCCTGGCTAGAGGCTGGCTGGGCAGAAGGGACAGAAGGGAGGCAGGTGGTATACTACAGTCCCGGCATGGCACGGAAGGGAAGGAACAACTTTTTCCTTTTTCTTGCTCCTTCATCTCTTCCTTCACCCTTGGTGCGTGTGTGTGGTGTGTGTGTTTCTGTCTCTCTCTCTCTCTCTCTCTCTCTCTCTCTCTCTCTCTCTCTCTCTCGGAAGGATCTCTTCCTGAATCCAGAACTCATTGATTATTCTAAGCTGACTGGTCAGAGACCTGCCTGTGTCTAATGCCTTCGCACTGGCCTCACAGAAGTGCACCACCACATCCAATGTTTACATGGTGTCTGGGACAGAACTCAGGTCCTAAAGTGTGCATGGCAAGCACTTAACCACTGAACCATCTGTCTCCCATCTCTGTAGCACTTACTGTAGAATTTTATCCTGTATTTACTTCTTTTATGTGTCTTTCCACTTTCTCTTCCTACTTTTGTGTGTGGCTTTTCCACCTCCCCCTCCCCCCTTTGTCTGTCTTCCTTCCTGCTCATCTATCATGTAGGTCATTTCTCAACTTTCAGCGTTCTGCCCATCCATCAGAGATCCTGCTTGGATCCAGTCTGAGATGTGGTTACAGGGCATCAGTCACCAACAGCTCTGGATAAGGATACACATGCACAGCATCACCAGGGCTGAGGGAAAGAACTGCTGTCACCAGATCAACAGGGACATCTCTGCCCCACCTCTGAGAACTGCCTTTCCTGGACAACCACTCACACATGTCTTTCATCCCCTCCCTTGATTTCCATGAAACCATGGCTTTCACATTTTAAAAGCATATGTATTCCTTCACTTCTTCAACAAATTCCCAGCCTCAAAGCCATTGGAGTCCAGTTTTAACCGGCTTGCTGTTTCCACACAGTGATGAGCACATCAGCCTAGACTCTGAGGTCCAGGTCCAGTCTGCACCTGCCTGCTTGCTTATCTAGATCATCTTCTGACACAAACACTCTGAACCGAAGGACCATTTTAGGGCACAGTTACAGTTATCTTGTCGTCTGTTTCCGACCAAGGGATCTACAGTTGTGCATGAAATGATTTCATTTTAATTTCTAACTTCAGAATACACAATTACTCCATTTTGGTAAGATTTTTTTCAAAGCTATAGTGGTGAGGTTATTACACACCATTATATGTTTATGCTATCATGATTTAGTAATATATTCATTATCTTCCATTTAGTTACTGTTATCATGATATGGCAATATTTTCATTACCTCATATTCTGAAATGGAAATTTTGATAAATAAAATGCTTCAGAATACTCAGAAAATATAAAAAACCTCATTTCCCCTAGCTTTTTAGTATGATTTTTGTTCTTATTTATATGTTTCAATCAACTGTATTTGGTAGATAGAAGAATTGGTGAAAATTTATTGTATTCATTGAACAGTCAGAAAAAACTGAAATGATATGCAAATAAAGTAAAGTTTCTGCAGTGAGAGGCAGATATATGTGTTTGGTATGTACAGTGTGTGTGTGTGTGTGTGTGTGTGTGTGTGTGTGTATGTATTCATGTGTGTCTGGGTACATGTGTTCATTGGAATGTGTACACACCAATTCATGTATGTGCAGAGACAGGGGTTGGTGTGTTTTTCATCATTCCTTTTCACTTTATTTACAGAGGTAAGTTCTTTTATGAGCCTGGAGCTCACCAATTCCATTCTTCTAGCTAGCGAGCTAGGTCTAGGGATCCCCTGTGTCTACCTCCCATGTACTGGAGTTACAGATGGCCTACTACTCCCACCAGGCTTCTTGTGTGAGGGCTGGGGTTCTGAACTCTGGTCCTCACACATGAACAGCAATCACTTTATCTGCTGAGCCGTCTCACTGGCTCCTAAGTTTTCTTAAGTGACAGAAATACTGCTACTGTACCCTCACCAAGGCAACTGCTATGGTAGAAGTTACAAAAACAAAAACAAAGACTAACTCTTTCTCTGAGAGTAGTATCAAATTTTATTTTGGGTTTGTTTCAAGAAAAATCTATGAGCAGTTAAAACCACCCTCCTGCTTCTGTATGTGGATGGAAGTGTTTAGATATTTCACACACACATACAGCAGGATCTCAACAAGTTGCCTATTTGACTGAGGTTCAGGATTGTCAACATCATGTGAGGCTTTACAAATTTGGAGCATTGGAGAGAGGACCACAAATGAGCATATGAAACTGGAGGCTATGGAGCCTACTGAAGTCCGAGCTCCTGTGTCCTGTTTGTTTCTTGTCCTTGCTGACTGCCATTAAGCAGTGCCTTATGAAATCCACAGGGTCTCAGAGTAGTCAGCTTCAACTTCCATTACAGATTGGATCAAGCCTGTTTTTCTCCAGAGATCATGAAGATAATTCGCTGTTCTGCAATGTTTCTCACAGTTATTAAACTAAAGTTTCAAAAGTTTATTAACTTAACTTCTATTAATAACAACCGAAATTATTTAGTGTTCTAAAACGAGCAAAAATAACTCTTTTTGATAAACAGTGTTATTTATAATTCAACCAGGGAATGTGATGAAGAGTGTTGAAGGGTTGAAGGAAGTATTTTAATATAGATATCTAAAAGCCACATTAAAAACCTTAACAGCCTAAGTAAATATCAAAATATTTTAGTAGTATTTAAGAAACATTTAGAAATTCAGTTTTATCTTTAGATGCCTTGGTCCAGGAAATTTCCTTTTATTTTTTATTTTTTTTATAATTTATTTTTTATTTCTTCAAGTTACATCTCAGTCACAATCCCTACTCCCCCCTCCTGTCCTTTTATACAAATAGAAAACAAAACAAAATAAAATATATAAAATGGCAAATACAATAAAAAGCTGAATGGCCGTACACAAATAATGAACTGAAATTGCAGGCCTGTATTCAGGCTACAGGATTTGGAGCGAGGGTTAAGAAGGCTGCCGTTGGGGCTGCATAGAAGGCATGGGGATTCAGAAAGATTGCACTGCAGTCATGAAGACTGGAGTTCTTATCCCAGCACATACATAACAACCTGGCTGTTCCACACAAGGTGGTCACCCGAGCTTGGAGTCACAAGGGGAGATATGAGGCATGCCATAGCTTGGTAAAGTGCAAGCCTTGGGTTCAGAGCCTCTGACTCAGAGGACTTGGCAGAGAGTAAGAGGGAGCATCACTCCGTCTTGTCATCTGCTTCATAACTGTGCACATAGGTGTGCATAAGGACACACACACATAAATAAAGAAAAAGAATAAACCTCAAAACAACTGCTCTCCATATGCAGGTGTGTGTGAGTGTGTGTATGTATGTGTGTGAACTGTGTGTGTTTGTGTGTGTGAGCATGTGTGTGTGTGTGAGCATGTGTGTGAACTGAGTGTGTGTACACACACACAGTTGCTTGTGTGAACATGTGTATGTGACATGTGTGACCTGTGTATGAGGATGTATGTATGAGCATGTGTGTGTGTGCATGTGTGCCCTTAAGCATCCATATCTTGTTTTAAATCTACACTTTTTTGCCCCCCCCCTTAAAAGAAAAGCAAGCATCTAGGCAGTGGGTTTATATAAACTCTCTCGCATGGCTCTTAGGTACCTGTTCCCTTTGCCTCCTCCAGGAAGAGCCATGTTAGTTGTCCTCTAGGTTTCCCCTTGAAGCTTCTTCTCTAACCCAACTATGAATTCCTTGAAAACAGAGTGACAGGTTCTACTTTTTCCCTTAACCCTTTTTCTGTCACTGCAGCAGAAATGTCATAGTGGACACAACCCCATTAAGGTTGGCTCTCAGAAGCAAGCATAGTGTCACAGGTAGATTAGGAAAGAAGGCATTTCTATTCCACTTTCCTGAATTACTAATTTCTTCATTCATTCATCTGTCCATCCACCCATCCATCCATACATCCACCCATCCATGCACCCATCCACCCACCAACCCATCCATCCATCCATCCATCCATCCATCCATCCATCCACCCACCCATTCACTCATTTTACTTACTGAGTATCTATTGTGGGAATCTCCAAGTACCCATCTAGTCTCCCAAGTGGCTTACATTTTAGTATGGGAAAAATTCAATTTCAGAAGATTCCAAAATATAACAATGGATACATCTGATTCAGACATTGTAGAGAAGACAAACATCTTGTGTGGAAAAGATAAGATGTAAGATGTAGCAGAGGGGCCACCCACTAAGGCACAGCAAGGGGAGAGTTTGGGGATAACAGATAGACAGGGAGGTCAATTCCAGAGCTTGAGTTCTGCTAGGTAGGCACTTTGAAACAATGAGGACTTATGTTTGAGTTGGTAACAGGGGGAGACAGAGTAACACAAGTGGTCACTTGTTCCGAAAAATAACTCTAAGTACAATCTGTTAGAAATGTGTTTGAGAGGAAAGGATCAGCTTGAGAAGGGAAACCATTTCTACTTCAGCATCTTTTTTAGCTGTTCAGAAATGCAAAGGAAAAGGATGGATGCTTATATAAACTGGTGTGTTTTGTTATTGGTAAAGGACTGAACTTGGAGATCCATGTAAGTGCTCTGTTTCTGAGCCACAACCTCAGTTCTATGTAAGTATTTTGAAGGAATAGGATGGGCACTCATGTTTAGTGAGCACCTCACTGGATCCTAGGCAGTCAACATGAGGAGATTCATTTTCCCTCCACAGTAAGGACAGGACAGCAAGAAGATACACAAGTCTGAATCTCAGAGGCACCATTTCTTGCTCTGAGCTCAGTTCACTCAGCTAATGTGTCTGTATTGATTTCATCATCAAACCATGAGAATAACTACAATAATAGTATCTGTATGATGGCCATTTTGTAGAGGGTTCAAACAGAATGATCAAGTGCTCGGGAAAATGCCTGACATATAGGAAGTATTAGATATTCACAATTAGGAAGCCAATGGAAGAAGTTGTAATATAAATCTAAAGCTATTGAGGAGAAACTGGGGATGACCATCTGAGTCCACATTATTCTGAAACTTAGTCTATTTTTGCTTTGTCTTTACTCTGGACATTGAGTAGACTTATAGAAATTCCATATAAGAATAGCTTTGATATACTAGGGAAAAATGCACTCTTTGATTAATACTGTGAGTCCTGCCACTATGTGGCTTTGTGTACCACATTACATAGACTCCCATCCCAGGTCTCAGTATTGTCATCTGTAAGGCGGGATATGACTTCACCTATCTCCCAGGACTATTTTGAGGACAAAGGAGACATTATAGAATAATGCTCAGCATTCTCTACCCCAGTTAGTGCTGATTAAATATTATCACTGACTCCATGTTTTACCCACAGAGTGATCCAGAAGGCATGGAGACTAGCAGCCAAGGTCACTAGGAGCTTGATGGTGACTAGAACTACTTATGACATTCCTGGGATCTCTCTCTCTCTCTCTCTCTCTCTCTCTCTCTCTGTGTGTGTGTGTGTGTGTGTGTGTGTGTGTGTGTGTGTGTATGCATGTGTGGACATATGGGTGCTTGACTTTAGATGCTTTTTCTGATACTCTCCATTTATTTTTTGAGACAGTTTCTCACTAAACTTGGAGCTCACTGGTTTGTCTAGACTGACCGGTCAGCAAATCCTCTGACCTCTGTCTTTCCAGTACTGGCACTGTAGGCATACATCATCACTGAACTTGGATTCTTATATGTTCTGAGGATCCAAGCACGGGTCCTCATAATTGTGAAGTAAGAACTTTACACATTAAGCCATCTTCCACCCACAGCCCTGATCATCTTATACTTCCTCTTTGGTAATGCCATTTTTAAAATGTTCATTAAGCCACTGCATATAAAACAAATTTAGCTACCTCAACAAATAGTTCTTAATTATTTGTTTTAAGAAGGTCATCTTGTTTTTACGTTTAACTTTAGGCCTGAATCATTAATGTGACATTTCTAGGGCTGCATATAGCTTTTATGTTCTCGGTTAGAAGCAAGCACTCCACAGACTCCTATGAAGTGGTCATTTTGATTGCTATTAATTTTCTTGCAATGCTTCAGAATAAAAACATTGCTTTTCTAGGTAACAAAATAAATAAGGAATAAACACATTTTTGGGAGAAATAAAAATCATAAAATGTTTATACATATTTTTAACATTCATGTACTAATTCTAAGTTGCTAGGGGGATAGGGGCCTATTTTTCTGGGCAAAACATGGCTGTGCACACATCAGCTGAGAGCAGCTGTGGTTACTTGCACAAGATTAAGCAGTAGAAATTCCAGCATGGATAGGGGAGAGACTCCCAAGGCCATGTCCCTTCAGAGAGCTTCTGGCCTTCAGTAGCTGCCCAGGGAGACAGAATCACTCCCCACTGGGGAAATGGCTGCAGGCAAGTTCCTCCTGCTCCAGAGGATGGCCACACACCATGCCTGTCTTGGGCAGCACTAATTAGACTCAGGGGGATGGTTATTAATGATATCAAAAAAGAGGAAACGAGGACATACATTTCACAGAGAGGGAGGGAGGTATGAAGGGGAGATGAGTGGACGTAATGGTAGATGAATATGGTTAATATATATTGCATTAATCTGTGATGTTTTCAAAGAATAAACATTATTTTTAAAATGTGTGTATTTAGAACATAAAGAAGACCTCAAACATATGGTACTATATTCATTAACTTAAATAATTTTTCATTTCTTATGTCTTTTTTAATATTTATTTATTACTTCAGGTTACATCTCCATCACAGTGTCCTCTTTCCACTCCTCCCAGTCCTGCCCTCCCACCCTCTTCCCCCCTCCCTTGCATCACACTCCTTTGGAGTGGAGTGTCCCTACATAACTATGACCCCCAAGATAAAGCACTATGAGGCAACACCTGAAGGCAAACAGAAGCTTTGTTTATAAGAAAAAGTGATCTGATTTTGAAGATGATCTGTTTTTACCCTAGATAGTTTCTTGCTGCCCATACATCAACAAAGTTAAGTTATGTTTTTAAGGAAAAATTTGGAATTTAACATGCATCTTGAAGTATCTCTGGAGAAATTACTTGGATATTTCCTTCCCATTAATTCAATAATTGCAGGATATTAATAAAGAAAATTTTCTTCATGATTGATGGAGTCATGTCCCAGAAACCTATTTACTGTCATTCTTCATAATCTTCAGAAATGTGTCTGGAGACATTTATGGAGTCACAGGAATGTCAGACCGCAGACCCAGATCCTGTTGATAAACTAGTAACTCCATTAGCTGATGAGCTGTCACTTGAAAAATATTAAAGCTTACTTGAAAACTGAAATGGGGGTCCCTAGTTGCATTTAAACTTTTACCAGTTTTTCCAACTAATTTAAAGTATGAATAGTAGACTGAATTGAAATTTTACAGACCATCACATTACATGTAAGGATTTGTATCATGTAATGGAGATGTTTTACCATAAGCATGCTCTTCTGCTCAGGTGCCATGTCCTTAGACAGCTCGGGGTTTGACATACACACTGCCAATCCTTAGTGCCAAGGTGGGCAGCTCCCAACATATGCCATCAGAGGACAGCCAGCAGCTGGCAAAGGTACTGAGCATTCTATTAACCTCAATACTTGGCGAATAGTCACTCCTTTCTTTACTCCTTAAAGCTGAAGAAAAAGGACATTTAAACATTATGGGTCAAACACTTTGGATCCCCTGTGCAATGAAGAAAATGAAATTTTCATAGTAATTATTAGGTTGGAAGCATGGATCAGTGGTAGAAGACATATCCAATATACATTTAGGTCCTACCTGGCTTTTATCTCTAGAACATAAATAAGAAAACAAACAAATGCATGAATAGCCATTGTTTTAATAGAAAATTACTTGTGTTGGGTCTTTCTGTGTCCTCAGTGTAGAAAAAGCACATAACATATATTGTTCAATTATCATTATTTCCACTTTGCCGATGAGGAGACTTACATGTAAAGAGTTGACTCAGCCGGGTGGTGGTGGCACACGCCTTTAATCCCAGCACTTGGGAGGCAGAGGCAGGCGGATCTTTGTGAGTTCGAGGCCAGCCTGGTCTACAGAGTCCAGGACAGCCAGAGATATTCAGAGAAACCCTGTCTCGAAAAACCAAAAAAAAAAAAAAAAAAAAAAAGAGTTGACTCATTTACTCTAAACTAACTACCTAGTGATTATTTCTTAAATTTTATGTATTATTACTGTGTGTCTATGAACGTGTGATGCGTACGTGGGCATGTGCACAATCACACACATAGGACAGCATTTTGGAGTTGGTTCTGTCATTATACCTTCAAATGGGTTTCATAAATGGAATTCGGATCAGTAGACTTGCAGAGATGGAGCCTTTGCACACTAAGCCATCTCACTAGCTCTAGCTGCCAATTATTAGAGCTAAAATCTGAACCCAGTTTATCTGATTTTAGAGTATTTGATAATTGGATACTTACAAAGAACTTTCTAAACTTTTAAGCTTTAGCCCCACTCTGTCAATGAATACTTTCAAAATAAATGGTTAGTTTTATGTTTGGATGTTATCTTCACTGAACAACTGTTTTGATATATTCACATACAGATATATAATATACATATATACAATATAATATTTACTGTCTAGAGTTTTGTGTACATTAAATAATATATAAAATGTTTCTATCAATTCCAAGTACACAGTATCTCAACAAATACACACAAATAACTTAAAAATAACAATAACAATAATATATATTTACTGGGAATAGTGTAAACAAAACTTGAATGCAATGTGCATGAGTTTTATTGAGTGTGTGTATGTGTGTGTGTGTGTGAATGTGCATGCGCATGTGTCAGAAGACAATGTTGATGGTCTTCCTCTATTGTTCTCCATCTATTTTTGAGAAAGTGCTCCAATTCAGCAAAAATACCTGACCCGTGAGCTTCAGGGATCCTCCTGTGTCTGCTTCCTCAAAATTAAGGTTGCAAGCAGCAGCACTACACCTGAGTAATTTTGGTTTGTTTGTTTGTTTTCATATAGGTTCTGGGAAACCATATTTAGTCTTCATGTTGGTGTAGCAAGCACTTTACCAAGCAAAGCATCTCCTCAGTCCTCTGTGAGTTTTAAAAAATAAGAATATCATTTTTGAGAAAAATCTGTCTAATATTGTTCAGCGTTCAAACTAATGCTATTGTATTTAATGGGATTTCAAGAAATAATACATGACCTCAGCTTTCAAATAATTCTCTAAATAAGCTTTTTTTTTCCTCCAAAGCCTTAAATGATCTAATTCTATTTATGTGGATGATGCATATCTAAGAGAAATGTTCTCGGAGCATGACCCCCAGAAAATGTTAGAAAAATGTATTGTTTCTAGTGCAGTGGTTCAATCTGTTATTGCTGTTCTTTCATCTGCTTGTATTTTCTTTGCTTTCTCGAGGCTCTGAAATGAGAGCATACTGTTGCCTCGAAAGTAAGTTGGGTTTGGAAAAGCTGTGGAATCAATTTCAGGCACTGAGAGCTTTGTTTGATTTTTCATAATCTAGAGACTGAATTCATGTCAAACTGCAGAAAGGAGTTCTTCCAGATTTACACAAGGGCACAAGAGTGACTGACCATGCTTTCTCTGGCTGGCTCTCACAGGATGAGAGATGTGTATGTATTTTTTTCTTCTGCACCTGACTCCAAAGCTCCCTTCAGCAACAGAAAGCAGAGCTGTCTGTCATGGGTCTGAACACTGACTTGGAAGGGCCCAGAGAGGCTCTTTTTCCAGCTGATTTCATCTGTAGACCCAGAAGTTCTCAACTGAGAGCAGGAAAGGAATACTTAGATAGCCCTGAACTGTCCAGTAGGGAGGATCCTCTTAGTTCTTCAACACTTAGAATGAGGCTAGTCCAACTGAGACACTACAAGAGCAAAATGTGCATTACAAAGAATTCATATGAAAAAAAATATTGTGATTTAAGAATCTCTATGACTAAAACTGCAGTTGTCCAGAGTTTATACAACATCACTATGATTTGATTAGGCTCCCTGGAGCCCATAATGGGAATTCATTTCACCAACTTTATAGGTGATGATAAGTACAGATAGTTAGTGTGGACATCCGTGTGCCAGGCCCTGCATCAGGCACGTTACATTCATTATCTCATTTAATCTTCCTCTATAAAAAGTTACACTATTAGCTCCTTTTATAGATGTGCCAACTGAGCCTTGGATAATTTAAGTAACTTGCTTAAGGTTTCAGAGCTGAAGCCTGGTTATAGGAGAAGGTCTGTGTCATTTCCAAGAGCTTGCAGATACTAGCCAAGGCTTCAAATTTCACTAAAAGTAAAACCCTCAACAACATGTTTAAAAACAAAAACAAAAAAAACTTCCTCTAAATCTCCGTGGGCTGAAAACTTCTAGACAGGAAGTGCCTCTGAAGCTGTGGACCTTATCTGCTTCACAGAGAATGTAGTCAACTTGCAAACAAGAGGAAGCAGTTACTTCTTTTATCAAATGCAATAACCTGGGCCAGATTGCACCTACAGGCACATGGAATCCAATTACACTTGATTTACTGTTCAGTCACTTGTGCCAGCAATGGAATCTGTTAGAAGAAAAGATTAATTCCTATGTATTTAAGGATATGATATTGAGTTATAAGATACATTTGACTCATTGCAGTTCTGAAGTTCTTTATATTTGTTTGCCAGACAACAACCTTCTTCCTTCAATTTGGCAAATGTGCAAGGCCATGGATGGTTGAGTACTTAAACCATTTTTAAAAGGTGGCGATTAGAGACATAGGTAACACATTTTGGTGAGCAGAACCCTGAGCTATAAAATCCCAGACGGATGCTTGAACCCTGTCTTAGCAACACCCTTTCTCTTAAAGTGGCTATTGTCCGGTAACTGAGAGGAAAGAATCCAATTTCTGTTCATCAGTTTTATTTGTCTACGATAGGATTAAATCGAGAGTGGCCCAGGATCCAGGATAAACTGAGCAACAGCACACAAAAAGCAGGGCAGAAATTGTTAACAAGGTAAAAATAAAATAGTAACGCTCCTTTCTTCTGGGGAATATATGAAACCGTCAAAGAATGTGATTCGTGACCATTCTTTCTTGTCCATGTCATGCTGTACGTTCTCTCCCTGGAGGAATGGTGGTTGGCAGTGATTCCCATTCAGTAAGTGATAAAATTGAACCAGAAATGCGTGAACTGACTTGGCCCAAGTCAGTTAACAAGCTTGTAATAGCCATTCAAAAGCACTCAAAATCTACGGCAAAAAAAGACAGCTTAGAACTGAGTGGAGCCTGAGTTACCCTGAAATGTTTAAGGGAGAAAAGCTAGAATTCACCGGATCTTGGTAGGATGCAATTTTGTGCCATGTATTTGATCAAAAGTATTGCAAAGTCTCAGGGTGCATGCCCAGGAAAAGAAATGGCAAGGCTCATACTCAACTTAGTCCACGGTTCTGCATGAAGTACTATGACAGAAATTAGCTGTCATGGACAGGCCCAGAAGGGGATAAAATTAAAGCAAATCAACAATGCAAGAACTGAGTCAGTAAAGCGATCAAAAGAAATGTAAGCTCAGATTCTAAGCAATTTGTCAGAGAGGCCTCTAACTATAAACATGTCAAACTAAACACAGAGGAGAAACTATCAAAATTTTAAAGAATTTCAGCTTATTTTTTATAATACCATCAGAGTTCCCCTCATCCAAAGGAGTTCCAAGGATAGAAGTTTTGTTGTTGCTGTTTTTGTTTGTTTGTTTTTTATGTTTATTTATTACTTCAAGTTACATCTGCATCACAGTCCCTTCCCTCCACCCCTCTTGGTCCCACCCTCCCACCATCTCCCCCTTCTCCCACCTATCCTACTCCTCCTCTGGTGTGGAGTACCCTACATATCAGCTCCCTTCAGTTCAGCCGTCATATGAGGGCTAAGAGCTTCTTCTTGCACTGGGGGCCTACATGGCAGCTCCACTAGGGCAAAGTGACACATTAACAGGTAACAAAGTCTATGTTCCTGTTCCTTTCAGTCTGTTGATTGTAGGATAGTTGTCCTGTACTATATGGTAAGACTCAACTTTACCTCTCTCATCTGCTGCCATCTCCTTTCTTGTTGGGGTTTTCTTTTGTGTGACTCTCTGAAATCCAGATTCTCAACTCTGCTAGCTCCTCCCAAGAACTGAACCTAATTTTATTTTATTTTATTTTATTTTTTTAGCATTTGTATGTGTATTGGTATTTTGCCTCAAAATATGTCTACGCATGTATGCCTGCAGTACCTGATGAATCCAGAAGAGGGCAGCTGATCCCCTGGAACTAGAGGGTTTTGAGTCCCCAGGTAGTGGTGGGAACTGAACCTGGATCTTCGCTAGAGCAGTAAGTGCTTTTAACCACTGAGACATCTCTTTATCCCCCGATGCTGTTCTTATATGATCCTCTCCAACACCTCTGTAGAACTGATTATCTTGGCTGCACATTTATTTTAAATTGTAATTTTTCTTAAGAATCTTTAAAGATATCTAAACTGAGAAAAGGAACTGTGATACGATGGTTGGTTGCTATCAGTGGGGTCCTCCAGCAAGGTGAAATCATGTGCTATTTGTTATTGTGTCACGTTACAAAGCAACAAGTTTCCACTGGGATTTTCACACACGTATTTCATTTGGTTAGTTCTTCATCTCCATTCCCATCTGCCTGTCCCCCTTGCCTTGCTTTGCCTTTGCATTCTCAGTATTTCTTCTTCCATTTTGTTCCATTGTCTTAACCCTCTCCTTAAAACCTCTTGTTTTTCAGCCTCATGAGATCTTTCTAGTTTGCTGGGTTTTGTCAACATTTATTAGCAGCTACCCTGACGTACTTACTATACACATATCAGAGCAAACAAGGGTACTTGGCTTTGTGAGACTAGGTTACCTTTGTGTATAACATTTTACAAGCTTTGTCTCATTTCATATCTACAGTACCCTATTAAAGTAAATACATGTTAAAAAGGGAAACGGCAGGTACAAAAATCCCATGACCAAAGGAAGGCTGGTTCATTTAGAGTGGCTAGGTGGTGCATCCCATAGAGGCAGAGTGTTATGGAAATCTCAGGGAAAACCTGTTTAAAGAATTCAGAACTTATTGTGAGGGGGAGGGGGTGATACAGATAGCCTGTTAAGGGGACAGTAACGGGTAAGGAGTCCGCTGGTGGGAATGGTGGTGTTTAAAACGAAGTCTGGTCATTTGAAGCAGTCAAGGCCATTACCCTTGATTGTTCTGTGACTTCTGACCACTCATGTCCCTGCCTTTGAACTGGGGCTTGTCTGAGCTCCTCCTACCCTGGTTCTTTCATGTTCTTACCCCTTATGCTAGTTGTTGGTTTTCTCCCATTAAACATAAACATCCCATGACTCTATTCTGTTTAGGGTTCCTTTGCTTATTTACTGGTGGTTACATATGTTGAGGGTCAAACCCGCACCTGTGTCCAGCTAGACCAGTTAAAAGAAAAAAAAAAGATGAATAATTTGTAGCTCCTACAACTTCAATAAAAAATAAACTGAATTGTTAATTGTTTAATCTTAAAAGTATACAGTGAAGAATTTTGTATTCATTTTTCCCCTCTTGAATCCCAAATTGTTTATAACTATACTGGGCTCTCAACTAACTTTTAAAATATTTTTGACATGTAGGTTGTAACAGGTGAGAAAGTATTCTCACAAAAGTTAAATACACAGGCACATGGATTTCTTTTTTTTTTAAATACTTTATTTTTTTTTCTTCAAGTTACATCTCAGTTACAAACCCCTCCTTATTCCCCCTTCCTATCCCGCCCTTCCACCCTCTTCCCCCCAGAAGTTTCCCCTTTCAGTCCAACAGATGGTTCCTTCTCTTATAACAGTAAGTATTATACAAAACAATAGATATAAATATGCCACATTTATGAGAGTAAATTGGCCCAGTATACCTTCCCAATGTCCAGTTTATACATATTTGGCCCCTGACTTTAACATTCTACTATCTAACCAACTTCATGAGTTTAAAGGTCTATATGTGACTCAACATTCATACTATCTTGCAACACACTTTTAAGAGTATCTTCTTAGATCTATAACACCCTCTTGATTTCTCATCCATACAAACAGAGAAGTCAGGTATACAGTTGGGACTCATTGTTTGCTACATAGAATCTCATTCAGGACAATATTTATGTTCTATACGATGGAACAGAGATAGATGAAGTGACCCTTTTGAGGCAAAGGGACCTTTCCACAAAATTACACACCACTGGTGAATGCCTACCACTACCCCAAGCCATGGGAACTCTGTTCCTCCTACCCGCAGTTGAAGATTGCTGGTTGAAAGGTTTGCTTGGCTGTCAGGTAAAGGCTCAAGACCCCTTTATGTGCCCATCTCAAAAGACTCTGCACTACTCACTCTGTGTGATATCCAAGCATCATCCAGAAAGAAAAGGCCATGACAAGAGTTGGCCACAGCTATGTAAACTTTTCTATGAAAGGATTCAGGAAAAAATAAATTGCATCAACACTCTAGACTAGAGTCTGCTCAGTTGCAAAACACTACTAATAAATCATGGCTACAATTTATTTTCTCCAAGCCTTGCCTTTTAAGAGCATGAAACATTCTCTCTATGATACAAGGGCTTTCTCCTTATAAAATAGTAAACCACATATTTGTCAGCTTTAAGGAAATAAACTATTTTCGTTTCGTTCATTGTAATTCTTTCTTAAATTCATCCAACCACCAAAGTAATATCTCATACATCAGTCTTCGGACTCTCTGCACACATTCTATCCTTGGGAACATTTAAATAAACTTCCTGGTGTACTTAAGACCTTCTGCATTTTAAATAAGATAACCCCGCAAGTTCACTGAAACACGGTCAGGCTATTTCAACTCTCTCTTTTGTCTGGCAGTTTGGGAAGGCTCTGAGAAGGCCGCTGGTTAATACTTTCATCATCTGTTGTGTTATTTACCTCCTCGATTCAAGACATGGAAGGAAAACTCAATTATGGCAAGTTTCAGCGGGAAATCAAATTAAGTGTGATACAAGTGGGTTGCAAAACCCTGAAGATACTGATGAGATGAAGACAAATGAGTTATCTAACAGGACATATTCATCTTTACACATAATCTCATCACTGCTCTCCCTTGACTGAAATCCTCATCTTTATCTAATTGGGAAGCTTTCTCTTAGGTCTCTGTGAATCTCTTTTCTGATTCCCTTCTACATCATATGCTCACGCTCAACTTCTATGGCTGAAGAGTATCATGGAAATTGGTTCACAGTGTGGATATCATCTTTTCTATGTACTGTCTGTGTGTAACCTCCAGGCAATTGCTTATGTAATTCAAGCTGTAGTTCCCCACAGGATTTGTTGTAAGGATTAAATGTCATGTAAGTACCTAGGCTGAGTTTAAAATATAGTCAAAGGCTCAATAAATGGATCTTCCCAGCAACCAAGTTCCATTCCAGTGGCCAAGATGCCCCACCTTCCCATGAAGATACATGGTCACACATTCATTTTCTTAAAATCATTTATTCATTCTCAGTCTTTGAAATGAACTTGTTCAATGCATGCTTTATTTTATTAAAGAAAATCATGCCTTTTTACATTTGCTTATTTGTCCTGCTTCTAGCTAATCAGTCATCTGCCACATAGCCATCTATAAAATTCAAATATTTACAGTTACAGGGCTGAAGAGATGGCTCACCATGTGAAGTTCCTTCCTGTGGGGGTAAGCATAGGAACCAAGTTTGGATGCCCAGAAGCCATGTAAGAAACCAGGTGTGCCATGGTGTGGCTGTAAATCCCAGTGTTGGGAGGAAGGACAAGAGGATCCCAGGAGGCTTACTAGTTCTAGCCAATCACTGACATCTGGGTTCAATGAGAGATTCTGTATCAAAAAGTAAAGTTGAAGAATCTAGAAAGACACCCGACATTAACCTCTGGCTTCCACATGCATGCACAAATAAATTAAAATCAAAGAAACAAATAACTAATAACAGTTATAAAACCAAGCCTAACCTAGACAATTTAAAAACACATAGACAGTATGTCTTGCTTGCAAATCAGTGATGTTTGTTTTTTAGAAACCTAAATGAATTATTTTCTTCAACTAAAACTCTTTGCTGTATATAGTCATACACACTTATAATAACAGCCCTTAGGAAACTGAGGTAGGGAGGGTACAGGTTTGTACATAGCTGGACCCTGTCTCCAAAAGAGAAGCTGTGTATTTAGATATGACTTTGAAAGAATTGATCCTGAGCTGGTGTTCTGTTCAGGAAGTTGTCACCTGTGCCAATGAGTTCGAAGATTTTCCCCACTTTCTCTTCTAGTAGATTTAGTGTGTCAGGCCTTATGTTAAGGTCTTTGATCCACTTGGACTTAAGTTTTGTGCAAGGTGATAAGTATGGGTCTAATTTCATTCTATTACATTTCGACATCCAGTTGGACCAGCACCATTTGGTGAAGATACTGTCCGTTTACCATTGTATGGTTTTGGCTTCTTTGTCAAAAATCAATAAATGGGACCTCATAAAACTAAAAATCTTCTGTAAGGCAAAAGACACTGTCATTCAAATAAAACAGCAGCTTACAGATTGGGAAAAAAAAATCTTCACCAACCCCACATCTGACAGAAGGCTAATATCCAAAATCTACAAAGAACTCAAGAAATTAAATGCCAAGAAACCAAATAATCCAATCAAAAATGGGGAAGAGACCTAAACAGAGAATTTACAAAGGAGGAATCCCTAATGGCTGAGAGACACTTGAAGAAATGCTCAACATCCTTAATCATCAGAGAAATGCAACTCAAGATAACTCTAAGATTCCATCTCACACCTGTCAGAATGGCTAAGATAAAAAGCTCAAATGACAGCACATGCTGGCAAGGGTGTGGAGAAAGGGGAACCCTCCTTCATTGCTAGTGGGAGTGCAGGCTTGTGCAACCACTATGGAGGTCAGTCTGGCACTGTCTTATAACTTGGAATAGCTCTGCCTCGGGACCCAGCCATACCACTTCTGGGTATACATCCAAATGATTCCTCACCAAATCACAAGGAAGTTTCCTCATCTATGTTCATAGCAGCCTTATTTGTAATAGCTAGAAACTGGAAACAACCCAGATGTCCCTCAACCGAAGAATGGATTAAAAAACTGTGGTCCATCTACACAATGGAATAGTACTCAGCTATCAGAAACAATGAAATTATGCAATTTGCAGCCAAATGGATGGAACTAGAGAAGCTCATCCTGAGTGAGCTAACCCAACTCAGAAAGATGCACATGACATCTATTCACTTATAGTCAGATTTTAGCCATATAGTACAGGATAACTATACTACAACCAATGCACCAAAGGGAACAGGAACATAGACTTTGTTACCTGTCGATGAGACACTTTGCCCTAGTGGTGCTGCCTTGTAGGCCCCCAGTGTATGAGGAGGCTCTTAGCCCTCATATGACTGCTGAACTGGAGCAGGGGACTGTTATGTAGGGACACTCCACTCCAGAGGAGTGGGATGGGAGGTATAGGGGGTAGAGGGTGGGAGGGCAGGACTGGAAGGGGTGGAAGGAGGGCACTGTGATGGAGATGTAACCTGAAGTAATAAATAGATATTAAATAAAAAGAATTGAAAGGGCAAAATACTCTTTTTATCCTAGTTGTTTCAGACAATAGTACACAGAATATCTCTCTGTCTCTGTCTCTGTCTCTCTCTCTCTCTCTCTCTCTCACACACACACACACACACACACACACACACACACACACAATCAATATTCTACTGCTTGAAAACCCCATCTCAGCCAAGTATGTGTTTACTCAGATGATGTTTTTAATAATTGCACTTGTTTTTCAGAAAACTAGCATAAGTAGAAACCAATCCAAATTCATAGATGTGAGAACCACTGTGGACAAATAACGTCAACTGTAGACACTGATGGGGCATGCTGGTTACTCTTGTGGTGAGAACTTAAAGGCAACTACAATTCAGACAAGGAGGCTTACAAGACTGGTGAACTGTACACATTCTGTTCCTCTAACAAAAGTCAAGGACCAACTCAGAAACAAGATGACAGAGAGGACAGGTGCCACCTTCATTTCTATAATTCGTTTTCCCTCCTTGAAATGAAGTCATCCTGTTACTTTTCAGTTGTCAGTGTGAGACCAAGCTCCCTAGACTAAACACTGTGAACATGGTAGCTGAGAGAAGAGGGCTTGGTATTACTCAAAGTTGATCCAGTGTGCATTCAATCAACCATATCATTGTTATTGTACTGCTTGGTAATTAGGTGTGAATGATAAGTAGCTCACGCAAATGAGCATATTGCAATTGGTACCAATCTAGGAAGTTAATGTAAGATCTTATAATTCACAAACTTCTCACGTTCGTTATCACAATTAATTTACTTTTCTCTTTTTCTCCCCCTTGGCAACTTTGCTGTTTTGATAGTCAGCTGAAGAGAGGATATTATTGGACTGGAAGGGGCCCTGATACTCCCTGTGTACTTGAGGGAAGCAAATCGTTTTAAGGAGACCCGAGAGGTGCTCTAAAACTATCACAATCTGGTCAGAGTCCTGGTTCTACTGTGACCCTGCTCAGGAACCCTGTAAAATACCCTTACGGTGGGGATCACTCTGCTGCTGGTCAGGCAAGATGAAAACACCTTACATCTTCCTCTCACCAGTCGTTTTGAAGATGGAATAGGAGTCACAACCAAGAAGTATTTCTTTCCTCTCTGTTCCATCCCAGGCTTTAAACCACAGGGAAGACTGCCTCTGTCTTGATTTGAGAGTCTACGCTGTTTGCTCCTGGTTCAGGCCCCTCAGGAGCCAGTCTACAACTAGGAATTATTAAAACGAGTCCCTGTCTTTGTGACCCAAGGGAAGTAGGCCTTTACCCTCCCGAGTGAGATTCTGCTGCAAAAATAAAATGAACTTTAATAGGGCAGGGAGAGAGGGGAAGTAGCAGCAGAGTGTGGTAAGCTGTTGCTCATTCAGAAAGACTGGGGTACTCAAATGAAGAGTTACCTATTGTTAGGAGTTAATCTGCTTCAGGGCCTGCATGCAGCAGCTCTCTTTTTCCAAATACCACTTAGGTGGAAACTTTGCCCAAAGAATCAAAGATTAACATTTAATCTAGGTCATCAATTATGAGCAAGAATGCTCCATATTACTCACAAATAACCCCCTGCACAACCCACAGCCACCAAACACACACACACACACCTTTCACATAACATAAGTGTTAGGAAATAAGTTTGCCTCTAAATATCTTTATTAATATGAAATAATGATATCAGTCATGTCACAAAACCATGACAAAAATAAACTGAGATAATAAAACATTGTGATTACCAACTGCTAAAGCAACACTGTTAGATAATAGCACCCATCAATTGAACTTCGCCATATGGTCTTCAGATTACTTCCATGCTCCAGAACTTGGCACGATGTTCCAACAAAGAGTTATGTCTTACAGTGGGAACAAAATCATGTGTTCCTTATTGGGGGAGTGGAAATAACTTACTAGTGAAAGGTAATGCATGAGATACGAGTTCATAAATAAAAGCATATATTCACACATCTAAACACACATGTCCATCTCAACGTTGCCCAAATCTCTTTGTTTTCATATCTATATACATAGTTATGGATTTAACATAGTTCTGCGGACAAGTGTATAACCAAGTATTTCTATTATCTTTTCTCATACAAGTGCTCCCTCATTTGGCATAAAATTTTATATATCATCTCAGGGTGTACATTAATCATATTTATAGTCTACATAAAATGATCATTTCCATGCACTAGAACTTCTAGGTCATTTTGGCAATAAGTGGGCTGCCCCTCCCACTTTTTTGTGTGCTATTTGTCATAGCAGACATAGTCTTTCCACAACTCTTAAATCCAACTGTACTGTAAAGTAGTCTCAGATGGAAAGTTTCGTAATTTTCATTCTATAATTATTTTCTGATTCCATCCTAAGGCTCTAGTGAGTGACTGTATTATGAGAACATGCAGCCATGTCCTCAGCCCAGGAGGTGGGGTCACTCATGCTGTTGCAAACAGATCTAGGGTGCAGGTCTGGAGGAAGGTTGATTGATAGGTGTGATTTTTACCAGGCCCTCCCCGCTATACCGTGCTTAGCTTTCAAAGTCAACTCTATCTGAGGTGTCCATGAGTTTGTGCTGTCAACACTCTTCTTCTCTTCCTTGGTCATCAACCTGCAGGGTAAACTGGAAGTAAAAGTAAATGATGGTGTAAAACTGGCTTAACATCAATTCAGTGGCACAGTTTCTGAAAACTTTGGAAGAAGGAGCCACTCACTGTGATTCATGGAGACCTGAAATATAGGTCCTCAAGTCCCAAGCCGCTGTGCCATTCCAGATGAGCTAGGCTGTATCTCCTCCCTTGCTACACATACATCAAGCAACCACCAATATCTGCTAAAGACAATTCAGAGCCTCATACAAGATATCAAATGAAATAAAAGAACAGATCATTGAATGAGAAGACGTTTCTTACTGGTAGCAGGCACAAAATGCTGCTGCCTCATGTGGCAAACAGTTGTTAGAACACATTACTATAAGGGTTACAGAGATGGGTAGGAGACAAACCCTAGATATTATCAATAAGTGCGGGCAACTATCTTTTTCCAGAATTGATCACAAGCTACATCAGTATATGTCAGGAATACAAAGAATACCTAAGGGGTGAGAAAAGGGAGCAGCCACTTTAGATGAACTGATTAAGACAGGTTTCGTGGAGGAGGTGCAATCTGCGTCTGACCATATTACATGGAAATATTTGTATATCTGCGTCTCCCTTCTCAGCACTCAGACTGAGTTCTTATTTATTCTGCATGGACAAGAATAAAGCCCCCTCCTCTCACCATGATCTGAAACCTGTGGATCATTCCTTAGGAAAACTTTCTGAACCTCCCCCCACAGCTAAATTTGATCAGCTTGTTATCACGGTATATTCTATCTGCCTGTCCTTGCACCAACCACCCACCATTAATAGTTTGAATTCATCTGACTGAGTTTTTATGGGAGCTGCTACCACACTGGCCTTGCATGTTCTAGGAGGTGGGAATCTCAGCTCATCTCCCCACTGTAGCAGCTTTAGCATTATTAGCTCAAGTCATAGCCTCGGTCTGGCAAGGCATCCAAGTGATTGGCATGGGAAAAATAACAAACTAGAAACTTAGAGGATATGTAGGAAATATTTATATTTCACAGACAATGAAAAGGGATGTGGAGGGAGTGGTGAGATTTCCACATGTAGTTCAGGAACTATGTGTTTACATGTCAGATCTTATCCCTCTTTGGAACTTCTGAATTCTAGAGTCAGAAACACGCTTCCTTCCTTCAGACGATCTTTTGTCTCTCCTATGGGATGGCTTATATTTTCCCTGGACCATGTTAAGCTGCATGGGCACACAAATATCTGATTGATGGTTTCATATGATCAGAGCAGTGTTTACAGTGAGTCAAAGAAAAAGCTATGTGAGAGACCTGGGATATTTGTGCTGGTAACTAAGCTGTTGTCTCTCATCTCCAAACCTTACTTCTGCCCATTGTGTTCTGGTACTGACCTTGTTATTCATTCAACAAACCACATTTGTCCTTTGCCAGCTTCAAGCTAGTTTTCATCTGGAGTGAGATCTCTAAGAGAAGCTAAGGGGCAGGAAGAAAGAGGGGGAATATATTTCTTCCTGCTTGCTTATTCTTTCTGGCTACTCACTATTCAGAACTTTAGCTAAACATCTCTACTGATTTTACTAAACAGCTTGTGTAGATGCTCAGAGTCATACCTTCAGTACCTGGAGCTGCATTTCTTCCCCAGAAGTCTCAGGTACTCACAGAAACCAGATGGTACCCTCTCCTCAAACCTTAAGTCCCATTTCTGTTCATCCTTCCTCTGTTCATCTGAGTCATAAATCTCACCTCTTCATTTAAACTTACCCTGAATGTGGAGCTCTTTCTGAACATACTAGTTCAGCTTTCATCCATAAAGTCCATTTCTTGGTGCATATAAAGCTGCTTGGGCAATCCCTATATTAAATTACCTCTATTAAAATAGCTTACATGGTGTATTTGCAGTCGTATACTGATGGAGCACTGATGAATGGCTAAGTGGCCAGTTACAAGAGTAAGGGTATAGATCAAGAATAATATTAATAAGATTCTAAAGTCAGGATAGGAAAGATATGGAGCAGAGGGTATATTTGACCAAATGCATTACATATATGTTGAAAACATTCAAAGAATAAATCTAGTGAAATAATACCATCAGGTAGACTTTTTCAGGATGTGCTGATATGCTTTTATAGCATGTAATTTAGTAACATCTCTGTAAGGTGAGGAGTGTAATTAAGTGTATTTGTTTACAAGAAAATTAAGGTAAAAAAATATTAACTTACACAGTGTTACAAGAACACAAATTGAGAAATAGAAGTACAGACCTGCTTATATCTAAGCAAAAACTAAACACTTCAAACCCATCAGCACATAATCCTCTTATCCAGCTACTGAGCCATCAAATTACCCCTGAAGTAACAGGAAATCTGCACCAGGTGAGGTAACAGAGCTACAAAATGGTAGAGGAATACATGTGTCATAAAGTCACTGTGTCAAAGGAAATGTAGAAAAGGCACCTGGATACATTGGCTCATGAATATTTTATAAACTTTAAGTACTGGAATCCCCAACTGATGATTGTTTTCATTTTCCTATTTGTACTCTCTTTCATTTAAAAGGGAAATAAACTAGAAGGTGCAGCTGAACAGATAGAATCTACATTCATTTGTATTTACAAAATGCTTTAATTTTGATAGCTAAAAACCTAGTGGAATGAAGTGAATCCAAGTTAACCTTTTTTCTGGAGCTCTTCTTTCCTTTGGGCTGTGTCAATATGCTATTGGCACACACACACACACACACACACACACACACACACACACACACACAC
>CAJQZJ010032076.1:9733050-9767923 GCA_907164525.1 Lophiomys imhausi
TACTGTGTAAAATGTATACTGTGTAAAATGTATACTGTGTAAAATGTTTCTAGACATTTTACAAAGACATTTCTCTCTTTTTCTTTTCTGTATCCTTATTTCTCTCCTATGTAGGAGTGAACAGACTTGAAAAAAATGGGACATAGAGATAATGTTGGAATGATCAGGAAAAAAATGACAGATTATTGAATATGCCCTTATACCTTTGTATATTGATACAAAATTAATATTATATTTGGCTAAATTGGTATTGATCTTTGTATATTAATGCAAAATTAGATCATATTGAGCTATGTTGGTGTTGATCTTTGTATATTGATACAAAATTAAGATTATATTTGGCCACATTGGTATTGATACAAAATTAACGTTAACGCTTTTTAAGGTATTGTACCTAGTAATGCTTAAAAATGAAATGCAAAGTTTTGGCCTTTTGCTGCAAAGACATTTCTAGACAAAGTGGCTTCGTTTAAGGCTCACAGCATCACTCTTGAATATAGAGGAAACTGGAGTATTGAAAGGCTGAATAACTCCCCTCAGGTTCCAGCAGTTAGTAGATGATGGAGCTGGAATTTTAAACAGCTCTCACAGAATCTAAATCTTCGAGTGAGTCTAGACTCAATATTTAATTCGGCTGTGCTACTCTGCCTATAAAATATGGCAGTGTTTTGAAGCAATGGTGGTGGCGCTCTGGGGTCACATTGTGCAGGTTCATATTTCAACTGTACCACTCCAGATGTGTGACCTTGGCCATGATCATAAATAGCTTCAAGCTTGTAGTATCTATTAAATAGAATGATACTAGCTATATGTATAGCATTCATGTAAGGATTAGAGAAAATAATGTAATATTCCAGTCAAACTACATATGCCCATTACTCTGGGGGCTGAAGGGCTGTGTCTTTGCCGTGTTTCTTTCTTTTAGATGTTTTATCTCATCTGTAAGTTACCATTGATTTTGCTTGATCACAATGAGAGCAGTGACCCAGGCACAGCTGGTTGTCTTCATTTTAGTGTAAAATGTTTCTAGACATTTTACAAAGACATTTCTACACAAAGTAGCTTCATTTAGGGCTCGCAGCATCACTCTTGAAAAGAGAGGAAACTGGAGTTATATACACGTATATATATATATACATATCTGTGTCTGTGTTCTCATACACAGAACACTCTTAATAAGAGCTGATAACACATTGAAAGTAGAGAAATTTAGGGTTGGATTATACACACACACACACACACACACACACACACACACATATGATAGATAGATAGATAGATAGATAGATAGATAGATAGATAGATAGATAGAGATCCCTCGCAGGTAAAACACCTATTTTGTTCTCCCAAGTTGTAGGGTTAAAGAGTGTTTGTATGTAAATGTGTGTGTATGTTTAAGAAAGTATGTGAATGTGTACACGAGCTTGTGAGTTGAGTGTGGGAGCATGTGTGAAAGTGTGATTGTGGATAAGTGTGGGACTGTATGTGTTTGTAAGAAAGTAATATCTTGTGCATATGGAAAGGGAATTGTGATTGAAGAATGACCATAAAAATCTGCCTTAGGGTTTCTATTGATGTGATGAAACATCAGAACCAAAGCAACTTGAGGAGGAAATGGATTAGTTCACTCACATTTTCATATAACAGTTTATTATCAAAAGCAGTGATGGTAGGAACTCAAACAGGTCAGGAACTCACAGGGAGGAGCTGATGCAGAGGCCATGGTAGACTGATGCTTACTGGCCTTCTTCCATGTCTGTCTTGCTCAGTTGGCTCACTTGGCTTTCTTATAGCACTCAAGACCATGAGCCTGGGGGGTGGCACCACCCACCATGGGTTGGGTCCTCCCACATTAATTGGTAATTTAAAAATGCCCCATAGGCTCCCCTACACTCTGATTGTGGCATTTTCTCAGTCCCTTGGATGATTCTAGCTTGTGTCCAGTTGACATCACAGTCAACCATGACAAACGTCTTTTACTAAGATGAAGACAACCAGCTGTGCCTGAGTCACCTCTCTCATTGTGATCAAGCAAAATCAATGGCAACTCACAGATGAGATAAAACATCTAAAAGAAAGAAATACGGCAAAGACACAGCACTTCAGCCTCCAGAGTGATGGGCATATGTAGTTTGACTGGAATATGTTCTGCCATTCAGTTCCATGCCAAAAAGAACGTGCAGAGGTCAATTGTGATCTTCTCATTCCCCTTCCTTCACTTCTTCTTCACTCCTTGTTAACCCACGCTGTGAATTTTCACATGGCAATAATTTTATTCTAAAAGGTAACATCATTTCCTCTCAGTCTTTGCTTAAGGTGAGCAGAAAGTCATAGTATAAGAATGCAGGAATCTATATGTTTATGAGAGAAATGTACTAGTATCATGTCTCTGGGAGCAGATGTTGATTTGAAAGCTAGGGAAATAATTTTTATTTTACTCAAGACAGGCAAGCTCTTTGAGGCTGCTGTTCAAATGGAAACCCATGAATTCACCATCAAAAAGTGGTATACTGATTTTGGAGGAGAAATTGCTTCTCAGTGTTCACTATCCTCAAGGCCACTTTACCTAAATGTCTGTGTTTTTGTGAGCTTGTTCACCCCAATGAAAAAAATATGCCATTCTGACAACTTGGAAGGCAGAAGAAAAGAATTCATTGAATCTGCAAACAATGCTATGGCCAGAGAAGAGCTGTTTGGCTTTTATTTGAGATTAATGGTTTGTATTAAACATCTCACTGTTGTATTGGGCAGTAAAGTTACACGTTATGAAAACTTGCTGCATTGGTTTTATGAAAGTGCAGGAGCAGCGCCTTCATGATTCACTTTGCAAACTGAAAATGGGGACAAAATACAAACGTAATGTTAAACAGGAAACAGATTAAGAAAAGCCAGAGATGATGATGTAACTAGGTTATATTCAGGAGAAAAAGAATACAATAGTAAAGTCATGGGATACAGAAAGAAGTATCATGAAAAATCTGTCATTAAAAACACCTCCATTAAAAATGATCTTCAATATCACCGTAGCTTTACATATACTGTAGCAAGAAAACAAAGAGCAAATAAAGCCCAAAGTTATCAGGAGGAGGGGAGAAAAAAGACAGTAAAAAATCAAATGCAGAATAAAACACAATGGAATTAATAAAACCAAGATCTAATTCCTTTAAAAATGACAAATTTAGCAAACTTTCACCTCAACCAAGGTGATCCTGGATATGACTCAAAATGAAACATTAGAATAAATGCCTCAGAAATTAAAAAACAAAACTACACAGGAATTATTGTGTATATTTATATACTAGCAAACTGGATCACCCAGATGAAATGAATACATTCCTAAAAATATATGACAAAGACTGAATCAAGAAGAAATTGAAAGCCCAAACAGACCTCTAACAAGAAAGAAGCTCGAATTAGACAGTAATTAAAAACTCTGGCCATCTAGAAAACTTAGAACTAGATGGCTTCAAAGCTAAATTCTAACGGTCAAAAAAGAATTGATAATAGCCTTCTAGAATTATTTTAACAAAATAGAAGAAAAAAGTCCAAACCTATGTTATGAGGCCAGCATCAAAAATACTACAAAACTCACTCACCTCATCTTGGGTGAACATGAACGTGAAAAACAAAATGAAAGAACCCAAAACCAAAACAAGAAAACACAAGACCAAGGAAGCATCAAAAGAATCATGCACGTTGAGCAAGTTGGTCTTATTTGGAGGATGAGAGAATGATTTAACATAAACATATAAATGAACATTATTCATCCCACATTAATATAAACAAAGAAAAATCGTGTGTTCATTCCAATGAAGATAAGAAATGCACATGCTAGAGAGATGGCCCAGTGGTTAACAGCATTGACTCCTCTGTGGACCTGGCTCAATTTTCAGCACCCATGTGGCAGCTAACAACCTCCTGCAATTCCAGTTCAACATCTGTTGCCTTCTTCTGGCCTCTCCAGGCACTGCGTGCACGTGATGCTCAGACAGAAAAGGAGGAAATGATGTAATTATATTATACTAGCAAAGATTCTGTATGCCTCTTGGACAAAGAAATAATAATAAAATATTTTGAAATGCAATAGGTGATGAAGACAAGTACAGGACATATATGAGATGCTCCTGGTTAACATCACAATACGGGGACTGAAAATTTTCCTCTAAGATCTGGCCCAAGAAAAGGATGTTTGATGCCCTTTTTACTTAACATAATACTAATCAGAAGTTCTACTTAGAAATAATTATCTGCACTTGATAATAATTTGCTCATATTGGGATACTTGTAAAAATGATATTTTTGTTCAGTTGATGAAGAATTTGGTTAGTATTTCCAAGGTTCATTGCTTCTTCCCTAGGATTACAGACACACATAGAGGGGGTTGGTGAAAGGGAGAAGAGAGGTAAATTAAAATTTTAGCAAATTCGAGGAAACAAATCTATGTACAAAAGTCAATCTACTTCCATAGCTAAATAACAAACTTTTCGGAAAAGCATGGTATGCAAAACAACAGCAAAATGTTAGGTTGCCTACTACTTCAAAGACAGAAATGAATGGGAGGAAAACAGAGCACTTGCACACTTTTAGCGGGAAAATAAATGGTTACTATCATTACAGGAAACAGTGAAGAATCCTCTCAGAATTAAAAATGCAATTTCCTCAGGCAATACACTTACTCCTAGGTATATACTGAAAAGAAGTGAAATTACCACGCCAGTGAGACCCTTGAACTCTCATGTTCATTGTAGTATTATTCACAAAAGTTCAAATATGGAATCAACCTGTCAATGTATTAATGAATAAAGAAGTGTGATATATATGCATAACAGAAGACTATCCCACATTTTTAAAAGAAGGAAATTCACCCATTTATAATAGAAGAAATGAACCTAATGAGCATTATGTTAAGGACAATACTTCAGGCATATAGAGGTGAAAATGATGTAATTTAGATACTAGATCTTAAATGGTCAAAGTCATAGGCACTGAGACTTGAATGGCTGTCATGGATTGGTAGGAAGGACAATATGCAGATATTTGGCAAAGTGTACAAAGTTTCAAATTAAGTAACATGGAAAGTTCTGGTGTGGGAAGTATAGTCTACATGCACACTGATTACAGCGCTAACTACATTGTGTTCTTGAAAGTGGATCTTTAATATGTGGGGGAATCAGGATGGGAGAGAAGGGGGCAGAGAAGAAAGAAGGGAGGAAGAAATAGAGGCAGGGATGGAAGGAGGAGGAATGAAAGGGGGAAGGCAGTGAGGAGAGTAAGAGTTGATATGTCATCAACAAAGACACTGTAAGGTTGGGTCTGTCTTGGACAAAATTGTATCTTTGTCTAAAGTACTAAGCATACTTCAACCCTCAAGCTCACTGAAAAAACAAGTGAGAATAGGCAAGATGCCAGTAAGCACCAAGTAGACAAAACAGAGGGTTTCTAAGGACAGAATGTAATCAAAGAATACAGGATAATAAGGATCCTAAGTATATCTATGACAGATGTTATACAGACAAGGTTCATAAACACCCACAGACATATACAGGGAGGGGAAATACCGTAATAGCTAGGAGTACAAAATTTCCCCATGTATTTCTATATCAATGGAAAAGATCTGGTTAAAAGAGCCAGCATGTTTTAAAAGTAATATTTTGTATTACTGACTAATACAAGGAAACAAAATCTCATCCCACTTAGACTAATGGGCCTCACTTTAAAAATAAACATGACCTAATACTGAACAGGATCCAACAGTATTTTGTACTCTTAATCACCCAAAATAGCAGTGAGGTGAACAGTTCTGTTAAACAAATGATCATGTATTTTTTTAAAAAGTCCTTTCCCTGTTTATTTAAATAGCAACCTATCTCGTTCATTTGTCCTAAAAAAATCTGAGTGAGGTCCATCTATTCTGTAAGCTGCACAAAAGCAGGGAGAAAGGAGGATGAGGTTTGTGCAAATGAACTTTGGAGGGTCTTTAGAGTGGGACAGTTGACAGTATTCTCCTAAGGCTATGGAGGATGTCAAAGGCAGCTAGAACTTCTTCCCAGTGCATAACAAGCACAGAATGAAGATTCTGTACCAATGTCAGCCCAAGCTTCAAATTGTGCTCATTTCTCATGATTTCATGATAAGATGATACCTGAACACAGAACTTAATAACTGACAAGTTACTATTCTGTCTTTTTCAGCCTTCTTACAAGAAGGGAGATTGACATTAACAATGTTGATCAAAGCCTTCTAGACTTCTCAGCAAATCAGCTCCATGCATTATCAGGATGTTTTAAGGGTTGAGACTCTGAGAAGTACTTAAAGATTGTCACGTGGGTGATTTTAGAGGTGATTACATTACACATTCCACAAACTTTATGTTTACAATAACCAGATAATGAGGGACTAGATTTCCCTTCTGAGAAGCCATATAATGGGCTCTGCATTAAAATCTAAATATCTCAATATTTTTAACATATTGGCAATATGAATTACCAAGAACCTGTTTACATAAATATGCTAATAATCATCTGGTTTAGCCCTATACTATTCTATTGACCCTTTTTTCCTTTATTTTTTATTTCTTCATGTTACATCTCAATCGCAGTCCCCTCCCTATTTCCCCCTCCAGTCCCACACTCCCTCAACGCCCCCATCCTCTTCCCTTTTCTTTTAAGTTTAAGGTATATCTTAATTCCCCCTAAAGTTTCCCCTTTCAGTCCAACAAATGGCTCTTTCTCTTATAATAATAAATACAATACAAAACAACAGAGGTAATTAGGCCACAGTTATGAGGGTTATATGGCTTAGCATACATTCCCAATGTACAGTCCATATGTATTTGGTACCTGACTTTAACATTCTACTATCTAACCAACTCCATGAGTTTAAAGTTATATATCTAACTCAACAGTCATACTAACTTGCAACACACTTTTAAAAGTATCTTCTTAGATCTATAACACTCTCTTGACTCCTAAACAACTCAAAATATAATTATGAGACTCTAGCTATCTGTTCTTCAACCACCTCAGAGACCTGAGAGGGATAAATATATCTGATTTTATAGGAAGTACAGGGTCTGCAGCTTCCAAAACTAAGAATGACATACCAGTGGCTGCCTGGACAGTTCCCATTTTCTCTCCATACATTACTGCATTGATCTTCAGTCATTTGGCCCCGTTTCTCTGACAGACATTGATTGTAGAGCAGGAATTATGAAGGACTTGCCTACCCTGTCTTGGCAGAGCTAGGCTGTCGACTTACCTGCTTCCAGGTTTTGTCCTTTTTGGACAGCATTCTGTCTACAGTTGGAGCAAGGGGCTTTTCCTACCAAGAGATAGGCTTGTGACTAATTCAATCATCTCCCACTGGAGATTCTTCAATGCTCATCTTCTACTTGGGGTAGAATAGGGGGTGCTGTCAGGAGTTGATATGTCTTGATATAAAAAAAATTAAAGTTACGAAAACATCTTTGAATGCCATATTCTGCAGATCTCTTGAGGTTTTTGAAGAGGCCCTATCTATCTCTTATAATAGGGTAAGCAGATGTTGCTTGTCTCTTAGCAGCTTTATTTCTGATTATCTTACAAAATAACTATAATAGGCTGTCATAGTACCTAACAGAATGACCGACTTGCATAACCATTAGTTTGCATTTCTTAATTATCCTAAACAGTTTATGACAATCAGTAGTAAAAGGCCGAAACATCACATTTCATTTTTTTCTTTACCTCCTAGCCCTTCCATCCCATTTCTCTGGGGTGGGGTGTCCTTATATAACAGTCCCTCATCTCAGTTGAGAGGTCGTATGAGGGCCAAGAACCTCCTCATTCATTGGGGGTCTATGAGGCAGTACCATCAGTGAAAAGTGTCTCATTGCCCAGGAGAGAGAACTAAAAAACAAACAAATAAGCAGACAAATAGATAAAAAGACTAAAAAATAGAAAAAATAAATTAAAAAATAAAAAGTCTACGTCCAAGTTCCCTTTGGTGTGTTAGTTGTAGTATTGATACATTCTACTATATAGCTAAAATCCTACTATAAGTGAATAGATGTCATATGCGTCCTTCTGAGTCTGGGTTAGCTCACTGAGGATGAGCTTTTCTAGTTCCATCACTTGGCTGCAAATTGCAATAATATTCCATTGTGTAGATGTACCACAGTTTTTTAACCCATTCTTCGGTTGAGGGACATCTGGGTTGTTTCCACTTTCTAGCTATTACAAATAAGGCTTCTATAAACATAGATGAGGAAACTTCCTTATGATTCCGTGAAGAGGCATTTGGGTATATACCCAGAAGTGGTACGGCTGGGTCCTGAGGCAAAGCTATTCCAAGTTTTCTAAGATATCGCCAGACTGACCTCCATAGTGGTTGCACAAGCCTGCATTCCCACCAGCAATGGAGTAGGGTTCCCCTTTCTCCACACCCTCGCCAGCATGTGTTGTCATTTGAGCTTTTGATCTTAGCCATTCTGACAGGTATGAGATGGAATCTCAGAGTCGTCTTGAGTTGCATTTCTCTGATGATTAAGGATGCTGAGCATTTATTCCAATGTCTCTCAGCCATTAGGGATTCCTCCTTTGTGAATTCTCTATTTAGCTCTGGCCCCATTTTTTGATTGGATTATTTGGTTTCTTGGCATTTAATTTCTTGAGTTCTTTGTAGATTTTGGATATTAGCCCTCTGTCAGATGTGGGGTTGGTGAAGATTTTCTCCCAGTCTGTAGGCTGCCGTTTTGCTCGAATAACAGTGTCTTTTGACTTACAGAAGCTTTTCAGTTTCATGAGGTCCCATTTATTGATTGTTGATTTCAGGTCAGGAGCTGTTGGTGTTCTGTTCAGGAAGTTGTCACCTGTGCCAATGAGATTGAGGGTTTGTCCCACGTTTTCTTCTAGTAGATATATATGTGACCGGCCTTATGTTAAGGTCTTTGATCCACTTTGACTTAAGTTTTGTACAAGGTGATAAGTATGGGTCTAATTTCATTCTTTTACAAGTGGACATCCAGTTGGACCAGCACCATTTGTTGAAGATGCTGTCCTTCTTCCATTGTGCCATTTTGGCCTCTTTGTCAAAAATTAGGTGGCCATAGTGTGTAGGTCTATTTTTGGATCTTTAATTTGATTCCATTGATCTACTGGTCTGTTTCTATACCAACACCATGCTGTTTTTAAAACTATTGCTCTGTAGTACAGCTTGAAATCTGGGATAGTGATACCTCCAGTTGTTTTTTTTATTGTACAGGATTGATTTAACTATTCTGGGCTTTTTGTTGTTCCATATGAAATTGAGACTAGCTCTTTCGAAGTCTATAAAAAATTGTGTTTGTATTTTGATAGGAATTGCATTGAATCTATATATTGCTTTTGGTAGGATGGCCATTTTTATTATGTTGATCCTACCTATCCATGAGCATGGGAGATCTTTCCATCTTCTAAAGGCCTCTTCCATTTCTTTCTTCAAGGGCTTTGAAGTTCTTGTTGTACAGGTCCTTTATTTGCTTGGTTAGAGTTACCCCCAGGTATTTTATGTTGTTTGTGGCTATTGTGAAGGGGGTTGTTTCCCTTATTTCTTTCTCAGCCCATTTGTTTGTTGTATAAAGAAGGGCTTCTGAGTTTTTTGAATTAATTTTGTATCCAGCCGCTTTGCTGAAGGTGTTTATCAGCTGTAAGAGTTCTCTGGTGGAATTTTTGGGGTCGCTTATGAATACTATCATATCATCTGCAAATAGAGATAATTTGACTTCTTCGTTTCCAATGTTTATCCCCTTGATCTCCTTTTGTTGTCTAATTGCTCTAGCAAGGACTTCAAGTACTATATTGAAGATATATGGTGAAAGTGGATATCCTTGTCTTGTCCCTGAGTTTAGAGGAAATGCTTCAAGTTTCTCTCCATTTAATTTGATGTTGGCCACTGGCCTGCTGTATATTGCCTTTATTATTTCTAGGTACGGTCCTTGTATGCCTTCTCTCCAGAACTTTTAGCATGAAGGGGTGTTGGATTTTGTCAAATGCTTTTTCTGCATCTAGCGAGATTATCATGTGGTTTTTTTTCTTTCATCTTGTTTATATGGTGAATGATGTTGATAGACTTTCGTATGTTGAACCATCCCTGCATTCCTGGGATGAAGCCTACTTGATCATGGTGTATGATACTTTTGATGTATTCTTGAATTCGGTTTGCTAGTATTTTATTAAGTATTTTTGCATCTATGTTCATGAGGGAGATTGGTCTGAAGTTCTCTTTCTTTGTTGGGTCTTTGTGTTTTAGGAATCAGGGTGAGTGTGGCCTCATAGAATGAGTTGGCAGTGTTCTTTCAGATTCTCTTTTGTGAAAGCGGTTGAAAAATATTGGTGTTAGCTCCTCTTTGAAGGTCCAGTAGAATTCCGTGCTAAAGCCATCTGGCCCTGGGCTTTTTTTTGGTTGGGAGATTTTTAATGACTGTTTCTATTTCCTTAGGGGTTATAGGGCTGTTTAATGTGTTTATCTGATCTTGATTTAGCTTCGGTAGGTGAAGTCTATCAAGAAAATTGTCCATTTCACTTAAGTTTTCAAATTTGGTGGAGTATAGATTTTTAAAGTAGGATCCAAATATTCTCTGGATTTCCTCAATGTCTGTTGTTATTTCTCCCTTTTCACTTCTGATTTTGTTGATTTGGGTTTTCTCCCTCTGTCTTTCAGTTAATTTGGCTAAGGGTCTGTCTATTTTGCTGATTTTCTCGAAGAACCAACTCTTGGTTTCATTGATTCTTTGTATAGTTCTTTTTGTTTCTAAGTTGTTGATTTCAGCCCTAAGTTTGATGATCTCCTGCCTTCTGCTTCTCTTGGGAGTGGTTGCTTTTTTTTTTCCAATTCACCTATTTTAGCTGTTAATTCGCTAATATGAGCTGTCACAATTTTCTTTTTGAAGGCACTTAGTGCTATGAACTTTCCTTGTAGCACAGCTTTCATTGTGTCCCATAGGTTTGGGTATGTTGTGTCTTCATTTTTGTTGGATTTTAAGAAGTCTTTGATTTCCTTCTTTATTTCTTCCCTGACCCAGTGGTCCTCTAGTAAAGAGTTGTTCAATTTCCATGTGTGTGTAGACTTTCTGTTGATTCTTTTGCTATTGAAGTCCAGCTTTATTCCATGGTGGTCTGATAAGATATGAGGGGTTATTTCAATTTTCTTGTATCTGTTGAGGCTATCTTTGTGTCCAATTGTATGGTCGATTTTTGGAGAAGGTTCCATGAGATGCTGAGAAGAAGGTGTATTCTTTTGTGTTTGGGTGAAACGTTCTGTAGATATCTGTTAGGCCCATTTGGTTCATGATCTCTGTTAGACTCATTATTTCTCTGTTTGGCTTCTGTCTTGATGATCTGTCCATAGTTGTGAGTGGGGTGTTGAAGTCTCCCACTATTAAAGTGTTTAGATCGATGTGCGATTTAAGTTTTAGAAGCGTTTCTTTTATAAATGTAGGTGCCTTTGTATTTGGGGCATAGATGTTCAATATTGAGATGTCCTCTTGGTGGATATTTCCTTTAATGAGTATGTAATGCCCTTCTCTCTCTTTTTTATTAACTTTAATTGGAAGTCTATTTTGTTTGATATTAGGGTGGCTACTCCAGCTTGTTTCCTGGGTCTATTTGCTTGGAAGACCTTTTCCCAGCCCTTTACTCTGAGATAGTGTTTATCTTCAATAGTGAGATGTGTTTCTTGTATACAGCAAAAAGATGGGTCTTGTTTACGGATCCAGTCTGTAAGTCTGTGTCTTTTTATTGGCGAGTTGAGTCCATTGATGTTGATGGATATTAATGACCAGGGGTTGTTATTTCCCATTATTTTGGTATAGCTGATTGTCTTGTGTTTCTTTTTGTTTAGTTGCTGTGGAGGTTTCTATTTCCTCTGTTTTCTTGGGTGTAGTTATCTTCTCTGTGTTGGAATTTTCCTTCTAGGATCTTCTGTAGGGCTGGGTTTGTGAGGAGATATTGTTTGAATTTGATTTTGTCATGGAATATCTTGTTTTCTCCTTCTATGTTGATAGAGAGTTTTGCTGGGTATAGTAGTCTGGCTGGGCACCTAAGTTCTCTCAGGGCTTGTAGGACATCCGTAAAGGCCCTTCTAGCTTTTAAAGTTTCTGAGGAGAAGTCAGGTGTGATTCTGATGGGTCTGCCATTGTATGTGACTTGGCCTTTTTCTCTTACGGTTTTTAATATCCTTTCTTTGTTCTCTACATTTGGAGTTTCTATTATTATGTGGCGAGAAGAGTTTCTTTTGTGATCTAATCTGTTTGGTGTTCTGTAAGCCTCTTGGATTTTTACTGGCATCTCTTTCTTTAGGTTTGGGAAGTTTTCTTCTATGATTTTGTTGAAGATATTTTTTGGACCATGGAGTTGGGGATCTTCTCTTTCCTCTATGCCTATAATTCTTAGGTTCCATCTTTTCATTAGTCCTTGATTTCTTGGATGTTGTGGGTGAGAGATTTTTTAGCTTTCTCATTTTCTTTGTATGTTGTACTGATTTCTTCCATTGAATCTTCCATGCCTGAGATCCTGTCTTCCATCTCTTGCCTCCTATTTTTGATACTCACATCCGTAATTCCTGTTCTCTTCCCTTGATTCTCCATTTCCTCTTTTAACTCTGCCTGTGTTTTCTTTATTGTTTCCATTTCTATTTTCATGTCTTGAATGGTATTGTTCATTTTGTACACTTCCTTCTCCAGTTTGCTTGTTTTTGCCTGGAAATCTTTCATTGCTCTGTTCTTTTCCTGTTCAAGCTGAGTCACCTTGACTTGGAGCTCTTTAATGGAGTTATTCGTTGTTTTGACTTGTAAAATTGTGGCTTCTTTGAATTCCTTCATAGATTTAAGTTCTTCTTGAAGTGAATCTATCATTTTCCATAATGTAGAATTGTCACCGTTTTCATGTGTTTCAGTTGTGGTGAGGTGATTCGGGCTGGATGGAATAGCATTACTTTCTTTTGTTGAAGACATTTCACTCTGGTTTTTTTTTTTTTTTTTTTTTTTTTGGTCTTGGGCCTCTGGCCATGTGGAATTTCTATTGACCCTTTTAAAAAGAGTATTTGTCCTGCACCTAGAGGCATTACAGATGTGACTGCTATGTCCCTTATGCATCAGTAGGTGGCAGAGAGGAGAGAGGCTACATCTACAATGAGCGTTCTGAGCTATGAACATCTGAATGAATAGTAGCCTACCATTCCTGTGGGGGGAAAAAAGCAAGCTGGATACCAACACCATTTTGGTGCCATGGAGTAGCCTGAAATGACTATCAGACCAGTACCAAGTAAGCACTAGATGGGCTCCTAGAACAGGAAATAGACCAGAAACTAGAAGAACTCGGCCTGGCCCTGGATGTGGGGGTTATGGGTCAGCCAGCCCTGAGGGAGTGAGTGTGGGAGAGTCAGCCTTGCCTTCAGTCTGTTATGAGGTGGTGTTGGCTAGGGAGAGATGCCCTCCCCTCCCTTTTGCCCTCACCACCATTGGCCGACAGGAGATCAGTCCCAGAAACGGTCACAAGAGCAGGAGAGTTGTTCCAGCCCCTCATGTGCTGCATCACTAGGGAGGAACAGGCCCTGCACCTTTCCATAGTAGAACTGGCCATGCAAGTGGGGGTGGCAGGTCTAGAACCAGGGCTTTGATTTGGCGCACTCCAACATCTACTCCATGGATGAACTGCTTGAGTTCAAGAAGAGGTCAGTTCCACCTCCCAGGACTGCAGGATCTCTATGATACAGGACAGTTACAGCATATCTGAGAGGAGTTCCAGTTAGGTTCCAGTACTGGTGGAGTAGCAGTAAATCAGGGACCTCATCCCACACCAAGGAGTCTTTATAATGAACATTTGCAAGCACAATAAGTGGACAAAGGAGAATATTGTGGGACACACTGAGATACGCTGCAGCTTTCACAATGAGCTGTTATTTTTTATGTTGGGACAGACTGCAAGAGTGGAGGGTGTGTCTGGGGGGAGGTGGGAAATGGGAGGGGACAGAGTGCATGATGTGAAATTCACAAAAGAGAAGTTTTTCAATAAAAAATAAAATAAAAAGATAAAATTAAACATGAGGGTGTAGTTCAGTAGTTGTCAGTGTTAAGATATTGGATTTCCATATTTATTGCAAATTCTGTCTTTATCTTTAAAGGACATAAGTAAAAATTGTCATTGCAATTAAAGAGAATTTAGAGTAAAATGATGTGCTCTCCTCAAATTAGTATTATGATTAAGTTTAATTTTAGACCTTATGGTCAAGGGTGGAATATGCAAATAATAAAGTTAAAAAATATTCATGGTGGATTATCCTACTTACTATTTCTTCCTTTGCCACAGTATGTTCTCTTGTTGTTATTAATATAATCAAATAAGGAAATCTACAAAATACAGTATATGCTCAAGGGATTTTTTTTAATGAACAGAAAGAAAGAGTATTTGTTCTTTTAAGGTAGCCATCTGTTCTTCCTACTTTTAAAAAGGATTCATTATTTTTACTTGATGTATGTGTCTTATATAGATGTGTGCCTATCCACTGCATATATGCATTGTATAATAGGATACCAGTTATCTTGGGACTGGAGTTATAAATGGTTGTGAGCCACTATGTGGGAATCGAACCCAGATCTTCTGGAAAAGCAGACAGTGCTCTTAACTGCTAAGTCATCTCTCTAGCTCCACTTTCTAGATTTTTGACATTGCTTAATCAGTATAGTAGGATCCAGTGAATCCAGGCAGCTTTCTCAATGCTTAGTGAGTGGCCCAGACATGATTGCATGAAGAAATTAGAACAATGACACTCGTAAGAAATTCTGTTTGTCTTTGCAGAAATAAATTCTCCCCTTTCTATTAAACCTAAACAATAGATTTAGGGTAATGTCTACAGTTTCTACCATCTTGCTACTATGTGTGGGGAAAGAAAGAAAGAAAGAAAGAAAGAAAGAAAGAAAGAAAGAAAGAAAGAGAGAGAGAGAGAAAGAAAGAAAGAAAGAAAGAAAGAAAGAAAGAAAGAAGGAAAGAAAGAAGAGCTAAGGAATATCCAGACACAGGAAACCACTTCCTCTTGATTATTTTGAGTCTGTAGACAAGTCATGTCTGAGGTCAGCTTTTCCTTGGACTTCAGAAATAAAAAACCAGTAAGCTAATTTCCACCTTAAATGTTTGTGGGCTGGATCTTTCTTCATCCATTCCTGACAGAGTCCTAACTGACCAAGAAACTCCATGTGAAAGAATAAGGAACATTAACTTTCAATATTAATTTGAAGTATGAAAATGAGTCATTTTGATAGCTATTAATGCCTGGCTGTCTCCTATGCTCTATGAATTAAATATGCAAGAAAAATAGAATGAGACCATTTCACAAGAATATATATATTGGATATATGGACTAGATATATTCCATATTTCTTTTAAGGACTGTTAGCTACTGAAGATAAACAATAGAACCATGTCCAGTATAGCTTATGACATACATTAAAATATATAATGTTCATATGAAAATAAGTATAAAGATACAGATTAAAAATGTGGGCTTTTACTTTCCATTTTTGTGTATTCGCATAACATATTTGAAGGCAGACAGGGGCTTAGTGATAAATGCATAGTGATTTCTGCAGTAACTGTTAGCAAATGGAGGTAAAGCTAAAAACAGGGTACAATCCAAATATACATCAAAAGGAAAATAGAAATGAACTGTTACAACCTCAAAATGTAGTTCTAGTCAACTCTATGATAAAGGAAATGTGCACTTAACTACATACCTGGACCTGAAAGCATCTTGCTAGGTGAGAGAAACCAAATGAAAACCACTCCTTCCATATGTACACTACACAATTTACTTTGCACAGAATTCTAGGGTAGAAGACATTAGTAGATGTCTATAGAAACTTGAAAGTAGTTCTCTAGGCAGGGCTGTTTGACTTTTAAATATTATGAAGAAACGTTCTGGAGTAGCAGAAATTTTCTACTGCTGGTGATGTTTATTCAGGTATAAAAATGATAAAAAAGAAAAGTGCATACATTGCTGACAGCATTAAGTATTAAATAAAATTAAGTCTCTACAAGAATATAGAGGTCCAAGCTTGTGTTATTTGGGGGGAATAACTCAGAAGAATAGGATGGAATAACTTTGACATTTCTGTGTACATAAGTTTATGTACATGCTCATGTGTAAGAGGTATGTATGGATACACAGGTACACATTTATATGTGTTTATCTGTGTGGAGACCCGAGGACAACTTCGAGAGTCATCTCTCAGGTAGTATCCACCATGTTTTGAGACAGGGTCTCTTACTGGCCTTGAGCTTGTCAAGCAATTGAAGCTCCTTGGTCAGTGAATCCAAAGGTCTGCCTATCTCTGCTTCCCTAGCAAGTTCCTGCCACCATGACACACACTTTTAATATGGGTTCTGGGGTTCAACTTAGTTTTTTGTGATTGTAAGGTAAACACTTTATTGACTGAGCCCCCTCAGCTCTGTCTCCCAGCTCTTTTAATTTGATGGTTCTATTAGATAACCTGCATGGAACTCCATCCGTGATGGGCAGATCAGTAGCCCCTATTATCTACAGCCCAAACAACACAGAGAGCTAGGCAGAAGCTGGGAATAATGGGGCATGTCTGCTTGGTAGTATAAATATCTCTGAGCCAGCACCCCCCCAGGGGGTATGGTCAATAGTGTCAGCAATACTGATTGTTCAGCAAAGAGCACCAGAATGACCGGCAGACAGAGCTTTATTTGGGGCAATAAAGGGCTACAGCAGCAGAAGAGATGTGGGTGGCCCCATCATGAGTTTTCACAGTGAGAACTCACCTATTTGTTAGACTAAAAGAACATAGGGGGGTGTTAATAATGTAGTTGGAATAGAAGTTACAGCCTTCCAGAAGTAAGTCAGGAAGACTCTAAAGGGAAATGAAAGTCCAAAAGCAGTTGATAGAGGTCTGCAAAAGGTATTTCTACAGCTCTCACATCCATAACTGCTTTTAATACTGTGACAGAGTAAGGAGGCCCACAGGTTATTCGCTCCTATAGACTCAACATCTTTTCACAAGATCTTTTAGAATTGCTTGATTTTATGTGTATGGTTGTTTTATCTACATGTATATCTGTGTACCATGTGCCTGGTGCCAATCCAATTGAGGTCAACAGAGGACACTGGATCCCTTGGAACCAGAGTTGCAAATAGTTGTGAGCCATCATGTAGGTTCTGGGAACTAAACATGGGTCCTCTACAAAAGCATCAGTTGCTTTTAACCCTGAGCCATGTCTCTAGCCTCTGTATATTTTTTACTCAAAATCATCTTTATTTTGCTCATAGAGAAAAGAAGTACAATTCTCCTATACCCTTAAGTGAGCAAGGTTTAAAAAAAAATCACACAACCATAAATTTCAGACTAAATGGATCTGTGCATATTAAGTCAGACAGTGATTTCTAAAACTGTCTCACTATTACAACAGTTTTTGATGTTTAACAAGCACAGAGTCGCCCAGAAGATTTGTCAAATCACTTTTTAGCCCTCAAAACCATAGTTTATCATTCTGCAAATTTCAAGTGTGTCTTAGGAATTTTCTTTCTTTTTTTTGAGGAGCTGTCTGTTCACACTGCTAATCCATACACCAGATTTTGAGACTATCCCTATTTCTAGCTGGATTGAGCAAACATTTTTTGAGCAATGGAAAAGAAGATACCAAAGTAATTAGAGCCCCGTGCTGTGCTCCATGTTCAAGATTACCTTACCTCCCTTGATTCTGACAATGATCCCATGGGAATATATTTCTTTCTTCCAACTCAGATAAAACAAGAATGGCTCACACACAGCAGAGTAGCAAGAGATCAAGATGGAAATATTATGCCTGGTTCTCCAGTCCATATCCTTCACACTCTACTGCAACGAAAGTACCACTCAGGGCTGGAGAGAGAGCTCATTCAGTAAAATATTGTTGTGCAAGCCTAAGGATTTGAGTTCAATACCGAGACTTCATATAGAAGTTGGGGATGGTTGCACATGCTCGTGATTCTCTGGGGAAGCAGACACAGAACAATCTCTAGTGCTCTCTGCCCAGTCAACCTAGCCAAAAGCCAATGTGACTGCTGAGGAACAACCCTAAGCTGCCTAATGTCCTACACACACACACACACACAAACACATACACAAAGAGAAAGAAAAATTAAGCAATCATGCTTTACAATAGGAATCAGTAGCTAAGATATCTTGAAAAAGATGGGGAAATTTATAAACTATCCTGCTGACCATGAAAGTGGTTCTCTCAGATAAATCCCCATAGAGTTTAGAAACTTTTGTCTCCATTAGCATCAGGGAAGTCAAGACTAACACAGCAGATTGGGAAGATGCTGAGATTGACAGTGGCAATTATTTATCAATCTTTAGGCTGAGGGAAATACTTAGTTCTTTTCTTCATGTGTGTCTTTCTCTCTGGACAATAATGACAACTCACAAACATTGCTGTTTTTTTCGTTTTAATGATCTGTGTTCTAGAAGCTGGGCCAGAGCAGCAACAAAATCACATCATCTGGTGTGATGTGAACTTCCTGGTATCTACATTTCCCAAATCTGATAAACAAGTTCTGATCCTATATATATCTTGTACATACACACATATATCTATATATACACACATATATCTATATATACACACATACATGTGTGTGTATTACATCACTTAACAATACCAACTTATTGGAAGGATAATCTTCATTTGTGTGTGTGTGTGTGTGTGTGTGTGTGTGTTTTAAATAGGGTATCCATTTCAAAGATTGAGTGTAAAAAGGGATAACTCAGCTTTGCTTCAACAGTACCAATGGAACTGGAGATGCTCAGAGTTTTGGTCCTGAAATGTGGTTTAAAGATGCTGATGGGCTTTCTGAATAAACACTGGCTAAAGACGCATCCTCTTAGATGAGGCCTTATGAAGTTTTAGGTAAAGCTAAGGAAGTATGTATCATCTAAGAGGTAACCTACATGTCTGATTTCTTCAGGGTTAAAAATAGTGACTCTCCTAATTTGGACAGAGATGTTCCTTAAGGTGTAAAGGGCACAAAAGGAAAAGAAGCCATAGTTTGCATTCAGTCAGAGATTATCATGAGTTTTACCTGCTCTGAGACATCACTGCAAACCATTGCTGGTAACTGAAGACATGAAATAGGAAACATCAGGAGGAATGGTAGCCATTATAGCAACAATAGCAATCCCAGCAAGAACTGGGAGCATCCAAAATTCATGGTAACAGGAAGGGGTACCTAGTGAGATGGATGATTCTAGGTAAAAAGCCAGTGATGCCCAGCAGTGTTGACAGACAACAGCAAGAAGGCTGGATTTGCTTGTGAACTTGATAAGAGAAATGTACAAGTTCTGAGTAGCTCTGAATTGCATGAGTATGCTTTATCTTAATATTTAATTGAGCTAACTACCAGCAGGTTCTCTATTTGCAACCATTTTTATATTCTTCCCCTCCCTGTAGTGAAAGGCTTCTAGAAGTGTCACACAGTGCTCAGAGTACAATATTAATTGGGAAAGTTTTATATATCCTATACAACTATGCAGAGTCCACAAACAAATCCCAAGAAATTAATACTTCATTTCAAACTCTACTTTTAATTAAAACTAGTATTTAAAACCACATGAATATATGAAATTGGTGGAATAGTTACACAAACGTTTTTTGTTCCCTTTTTATTCTTTGAAGCTTATGAGATGCATTACCATGCTAATCCAATTGAGTTTGTCGAGATCCATTAGCAGTTAACTATTTGTAGTCACATAACCCCCCCAGTCAAATATAAAACAAATTTCATCTCTTACTCATGCAGAATCTTCTTGAACTATCATAATGATCAACAACCTTGAATGATGAGAAATTTGATGCCTGGAGCTCCATGGAGATCCTGAAGACCCAAGTTGCTTTGAATTTGCACTGAAAATGAATCAGTTTTCCACATCTGCTTCCAAGTAGCAGAATTAAGGGAACCTCAACAACTAGTCCAAATGCATATAGTGGCATCATGAACTGTTACTGCAGGTCCAAGATTTCATTAACATATCACCAAGTCATGCATTCATTCCCTCTTTCAATTATTAATAAGAAAATAAGCCGGGCGTGGTGGCACACGCCTTTAATCCCAGAGGCAGGTGGATCTCTATGAGTTCAAGGCCAACCTGGTCTACAAAGTGAGTCCAGGACAGCCAAGGATAAACAGAGAAACCCTGTCTTGAAAATCTAAAAAGAAAAAAAAGAAAATAAAAATCTTCACACACAGGACTATTTCATGATAGCTTCTCTGTATCGCTCCCAGAGAGCACACCCATCTGATTATATGTTCGCCTAAAAAAAAAAAAGAATCCCCTAGCATTGCAACTAGAATTCTATTACAATTGAAATTAAAAATAAAAGATGTAAAGATGAAGAATAACAAATCAACATATGCTATTTTAATTATCTATGCGTATAGAACATGCAGAATCCGGAACTCTGGCTTATGCTACACAGTTTCCTGTTACATCAGGAGTACTGGTAATTTAAGCTTGATACTGAAGACATCACTTAGCCCAGTTCTTTCATGCTGGGTGAGTAACGATGGAATCATAAACAGAGATGATACAATTTTAAAGCTCATAATGATTATTCTAAAATGAATAAAAAGTACATAATAAAATCCTTTGGTTTAGTAACTGAAGAGAAGCATGGTTCAGGCACATTGACCCTGTGGGCTGCATATGGCTAGGACTGGCTGTGAATGCTGCCCAACACAAAATTGTAAACCTCTTCAAAACACTGTAAGATGCTTTACATGGTATTTTTCTTTATCTGGACTGTGCAGTTCTTGAGTATAAACTTTGTAGATGATAACACAGTGCCACAATGTCACAAGTTTTTGGAGACATCTGTTGTTATCTGAGTCTGCTGCCCCATGTTCTAATGTCAGTCTTGTCTGAAATGTTTTCCCAGAAAGGCTTTCTGGACTTTCCTCCCCAAGGAAGTGTTGCCCAGGAAACACCTTTTGGATTTATATTTTTTTAAATTTATTTTTTATTTCTTCAAGTTACATCTCAATCACAATCCCCTCCCTACTTCCCCCTCCAGTCCCACCCTCCCACCCTCTTCTCCCTCAACCCCCCATTCTCAAACCTTTTTTTTTTTTTAAGTTTAAGGTATATCTTTTTTCCCCCACAAGCTCTCCCTTAAATGACCCATTTCCTGCTGGTTTGTCTGCTTCTTAACCATAGTCTTCCCCTCCCTGAATTCCACTCAGATTTATACTCTTTGGAAGCAGGTTCCTCATCTGAATTGTCAATAATTCTCTCCCTGCCTCATGCAGTGGATGGAGATGACCAATAGATTGTAGGACTTGTTAGTAGGGAGAGATTACAGAGCCATGGTTCCTTCTATGCACAGAGACATCTTTTCAAATTATTTTAGAGAATTTATATGTTTTCTGAAGCCAAACCAAGAATCTCAAGTTAGAGACCTCAGAAAAAACACCTATCCATCTCTAATCCTAGTGACTAGTCTATAAACCTGAGTAAGTGAATGGATTATGGAGACCAATTTAGACTGTGTATTACCATGTCAATATGTATTTTATGCCACCCACATATTAATAAAATTTCCAAACCATAACTTTCTTGGTCAACAGATTGAAAATACCTCTTCATTTTCCAAAGGGAAAAGATCCCCTCCTTTATCTTTTCCATAGCATTCTAGAAAAAAAAATGTAGTACTCCTCATATCTGCATTTTGACTATTTGTTGTTCAATCATCTCAGTCAACTACAGTGAGTATAGTTATTTAGAGAAAGAAAATGTGAAATTATGTAGTTTTGTCATAGAATATTTTATCTATGTTCTGCTCATATTACTAAGACCTCTGTCCACTTTAAAATTAAACTACATCATAGGGGTGTCTGCGTGAAGAAAAACTTAGTATGTAGAAGGTTCAGTAGCATGCAAAGCCTGAGGTACACCTTCTGTAGATGAGGGGGATAACTGTAGCTATTGTAAAGTGGGACAAATATGCCCATACTCTTCCATTGAGCCAAGTGTTAAAAAGAACAATTATCAATTGTCACAACCACAAGTCAGTCCTTTCAGGGTAAGGAACAACAAAACTGCATGTGGGAAGGCAAACAGATTAAGTGAGTGAAGGGGTGGAAGACAGTAGGGAGTGGCCACCTGGGGAATTCTTGTCCTCTCACTGTTTGAAAATATGTCCTAGGTCTGTGTTTTGAAGCCACCTTTTGAGAGGACTTGCTGGACATCCTATCTGAAACACATACTAACACCACCACCTGCCCTTACCACAGTTTCTCCTTTAATTTTAGAGATATCATTGCTTTCTCAATCTATCACATTATTTACATTTTCCCCTTCTGGCTTTTCTTGTCTACAACATAAACTTCGTAAGGCACCTTTGCCCCAGACCACACTGTAGCTAGTAGAAGAATGCACATAGATAGCATTTGTCCTATCTGTGTTCAACCCTGTCCCTTCCTTTACCTGTGAAACTCCATTGACCAGATCTATTGGGTAGAAGATCCCATTTTCTCTGTTGATGAGCAGCTACACTGGCTCCCAGCCTCTATCTACACATTACTGACCTAAACCACTCTTGGTTCACAGAAACTAGCAACCTTCAGAGACCAAAGAGGGAAAATATGAGAAGGCTGGGGAATGCCATACAGAGAAAAGTCACAGGGAATGCTGTGTTGAATACATACAATTTCTGGGGAGGGGGGGGTTAGCTAGAAATAAGAAGGTTAAGGATAAAAAAAGGTAGAAAATGGGGGGGGGGATGAAGATCAGTAGAAGGTTCCACAGGGATGAGGATGGGGAAATTGAGGTGTCACATTGCTGCCTGTTCTTTGTTCAGTCCTCACTTTAAATCAAGTCTTTGAAATGCTCCTGTTTTCTCTCAGCCAAAGATTCTTCCACCTCTGGCAGCTTTTCTCAGGTCTCTGACATTTCCAGGGGTTCAGGCTCCCTCCCTCTTTCCTAGAAGTTGCCAAGTATCTGCACATTGCTGCTCCTGCCCTCAGCTGTGGCTGCCCAGCTACAGCCTCTCAAAGCAAGCTAGGGGCTGAAGAACTGTCCACTCTCTCTGCCTCCTTAGAGAAGAGGCACCTCTCCAAAGCTTTGAATGAGCCATGCAAGGAATTAGTGCTGTTAGGAAAGTTTCAGCTCTACTCTTTACTAAATGAAAGAGAGAGACAGAGAGAAATGTGAAGGAGACACAGTACTAATTCTGTTTCTTTTTATGTTAAAACACCTATATTTTCTTTATAATACAGGGGAAAACTTATTAGAAGAACATGTCATTCAACTAGAAGCCCATTTTTTCCGTGCAAAGGAAACTTGGTAAAGCTTTGATAAAAGATTAAACAATGGCTACAACAGCAAAAACCTACTACACTGGAGCCACACCAGAACACAATATAACACATTTTGTCTGCCTTAGAAATTCCACTGCAAATCCTCAACAACAACAAAAAATTTACAAAGGGTCCTTTAGAAATACCTTCTTCTATAAGCATGTTCCTGTCTCATGAACTCTGGACCAAAGCATAACACTTCTCTTATGCTTAATATTGCTCTGATAAAATCCCATGATTAAAAGCAACATGGTGGGGAAGGGGGATTTATTTCTCTTACACTTCTATACCACTGTTCACCACAAGTTAAGGCAGGAACCTGGGTGCAGGAGCTGATACAGGAGCCATGGAGAAGGGCTGCCTATTGACGTGCTCCTCTTGGCTTGGTCAGCCTCCTTTTTTATAGAAACCAAGACCACCAACCCAGGCAGAACCACCCACAATGGACTGGGCCCTCCCCTATCCATCACTAATTAAGAAGATCTTCTACAAGCTTGATTATAGTCAAATCTTTCAGAGGCCTTTTTTTTTTTTCAATCAAGGTTACCTTCTCTCAGACAACTCTAGCTGTGTCAAGTTGAAATAAAACCTAGCCCACACAGTACCCCTGCAGTTTGGTTATGGAACTGTTGCAACAGAAAAAAACAAACCACGATTAGCCTTTTTGATTCCAAGCAGAAACTAAGAGCCTTAGCCTTCAAAACAAACAAACAGAAAGCAAGGAAACATTATGCTTAGATTTCTTTTTCTTGTCTGAAGACAAGTCTCAATAACAAAAATTACAGTGTTACAAAGAATTATTTTGAAATACATTTGTAAAATGTAACAAAGTGATTGGAATAATCTATGAGCCACAAGCGGCAGAAGAGTCAGACCTGCGTTTTAGTTCTAGCTGCTTTAAGTACTAGTTTTGTGTCCCTGGGCTAATTACTTGCCTTTTCTGAGCCCGCGCTTCTCAGCATGTAGAGCAGAGAAAATGATGCTTCCACAACATCGTTGGGGAACTAACTCACCTAGAATCTGACAGGCATGAAATACTAGTTCCCCCTTCTTTGCTGAGCATATGAAGTATTTTTTTTTTGGTTAGATTTTCTTACTTTAGAACAAAAAATGTAGAATCTCATAGTTTTGAGTGGCTTAATCTTGTAGCTCTTGATTTAATGTGGGTAGTTAGTAAAGGTCTCCTTATTTCTTGTTACCAGCTGTAGAATCTACAAATATTTTCTTTCCAAATCCTTCATATTATAGTCCTGCATGGTGGCTAAGTCACTTCATGTCTCAACAAATTTATATCTGTGTATTTGTGTTTAACATAGCTCTGTTTAAGAATGCATTATACACTAAAATATGCTTGTAAATGGGGTTGTTTGAATCAAGCATCCAGTTCTTTATTGAACAGATTGCTCAAAATCAACTGGATTCAGGTATGATGTGCAAATATCACTAGAAATATGTTTCAGCATGTGTCAATAATGAAATTGTGATTTGACCTAAGTTTAGAGTCTTGAATACAGATGCCACAATGGCCCATAGTGAGGTACCACAAGAAAGTCATATGTACAATATTGTTTAACTGTCTTAGTAGAGAAAACATCTTAAACTATGTAGATTATTACAGTTTGCCTAGTACACATTATTTGTATATACAAATACCATCCAAAACTTTCAGGATTCCCCATGTCTTCTGTTGTGAGGTGTTTTTTTTTTTTTTTTCCCAAGACCTGTTCCTCAAGTAAAGTGTCCAGTTGCCTACACATTACTACAGACTTCTCAAACATCCAAGTTCAACTTTGTCAACCCATATGCTTCCTGCTTCCTGGCCATTGATCTCCATTAGAGAGTAGTAAGAAGACAAAAGAATCCAAACAAAGCCCTATAGTGGCCAACATCCTCAAAACCCTTACCAAGTTTTACTCATTTCAGAATACTACTTCTTGCCTACTGAAATGATCTATCTGGTAGAACCTAACAGACAGGAATCTATTGTTTCTGCATGGAGAAAATACTGCTGAGTAACTAGAGAGCTGTATTTGTCTCATAATGGGCTAGCCCTTGCTAGAATCCATCACCTAAAATATATCTTGGTCTCTGTGTTCCCTCTGCTTCCTCACCTTTTAAAGCTAGACATTTTAGTTTCTTGGTTTGTCTCTACATGAGTCCTTCTAATGCAGAACTAGTCATCTAGCAGTTGGAATTTTGCTTTGAGGAAGTTGCAGAGAGAGGCACTGGAGGGAGGCTTCTTACATTCTGAGTCATTGTGTCTAAGAAAATTTTGTTAGGTTGTCTGGGTTTTTTGTTTGTTTGTTTGTTTGTTTGTTTGTTTTCCTTTATTTGCAGAGACAAAGTGAATTTATCCTTGTGATTCAGCTGGACAGAAAACAAAGGCAGAACTTAATGAGTTAAAATGTTCAGTCAGCAAAATAGGTGACAGAGGACTCACATTTCCTATCATTCATAAAACAAATGTGACACACACAGCAGCAGCATCTGAGTGTTGTGAGTCTTGTAAAATGTAATGGCTATCATTGGTCAGTGCTTGCTTACTGATATAAAATAGCTTTAAAACATGATCTTAAGTGGATTTTGCTTTTAAAGTTTCTATTCTTACCTGGTCACTAATTGGGCAAAATATAAACTCATGTATAAGGTGATGATTAATGAGGATGTTTTCAGTTTGACCCTAGCTTGCTCTCTTTTGTGTGTCTTTTTCTCTTATGTTCTTGGGGTGGTTTGAATGAACATGGTCTCAGAGGCTTATATATCTGATGCTTGGTCCAAAGTTGGTGAAACTGCTTGGGAAGGATTAGGAGGTGTGGACTGGTTGTTGGTGTGTCACTTTGGATGGGCTTTGAGGTTTCAAAAGTCCATGCCATTCCCAATTAGCTTTTGGTGTCTCTGCCTCCTGTTTGTAGATCAGATATTAAACTCTCAGCTACTGCTTTAGTGACATTCCTGCCTGCCACCATATTCCTTGCTATGATGGTCATGGACTCCAGTCCTCTGAAACTGTGAGTTCCCAATAAACTCATACTTATATATAAATCACCTTGGTCATGGTGTCTCTTCACAGAAATAGAAAAGTAACTGAGGCAGTTCTTAAACTTTGATGGTGATGGCTTTCAGAGCTCAGTAATCTGAGAAATTTTTATACCATAAACTTTATTCAGAAGAAAGAACATATTTGATTGAATCCAAGGTCTCACACAAGCTAAGCAGATACTGTATTGTGAGAACCACTGTCAGCCACTGTCTACTACTTATGATCTCTTGACCCCACCTGAGCCTCCAGAGTCTGTGATATGCTGGTGACTCTGCCTAGGTATGCATTTCAAATGCCCCTTGTGCTTCAGACATGTACAGTTAATAGCCTTCTAGACATGCTTCACAGAACTGTAGGCTCAACTGGGCCAAAAAATATCCTCTCTTCCTCATTAAGCCATATGCTTGTTATATTTTGTATTTGTTGATTATAATCCCCATCTATGGAACTGGAAACATAGAAAGCAGCCTTACTTTCTTCATTTCCTCTTCTTCCAATATCAAACCATGTTGGGCTTACAGCCTCATGTCAGTTCTTGTGAGCATCCAGTTCAAAGTGTTGGCATTCTATCCCTTTACACCCCATTTAATAGCATTTAGAAGAGTGCCCTTCAACCAAATGGATGGTAGAAATCATCTAGAGAGACTTTTGAAAAACCTAATGCCTGAGTACAATTCTAAAAAATTCTGATTTAATTAGTCTGTGACGGGGTCAGTCATGGAGAGTGTTTAAAATGTTTCCCAGGCAATTCTAATGAGCAGAGATTCTCTGCTTTAGAAGCTATCCGATCCACCACCATGACATCAGGATTTATACCTGATCAGAAAGACCTCTCACAGTTTGGCCAATACCATTTTTTTAAGCTGTAGCTTTGTTTTCCATCTCTCATCCCACACTAACTGCGTATCAGACTGTTTAATGTCCATGGCTTAGCTCACTTTGCTCTTTTTTTTTTTTAAATGCCTTCCTTGGTTTCATTCCCTCTGCCTACAATACTCATCTCTTTCCCTAACTTAGATAATCATCAGTTGCTTTTCCTTGCCAAAAATCCTCCTCTCTCAATGTTATCTCAACCAACTCCCCACAGGGACACTCTCTTCGATACCAACAACAATCTCTTTGGTGGGAAGTTTACTTTTTGATGCACAGGGACTATATTTTTCTTGTCTACATAGTTTCTAACATAGCAGCATATTTGTTTGTGCTCATCCAATGTTATTTATATTGAATATTTATAGGAACATATAAAAATGAACTATAATCTTTAATTTTATTTAGAAATAAAAGTATTTGCAACCCCTTAATGATTTATAATACTTTTTCACCTCTTTTCAAATTCAATTCACTGGTTTCAGACTCACACTCTTTAAACAATACTACAAGGAGATACAATTGCTGGTGGTACTCAGAGATATTTTCCAAAAGCAAAACTACAAATTTCCTGACTTCATTATTTTCTGTTTAAGTTTCCATAGAGAAAAATACAAATAGCATATTCTGGAGATATAGGAATAATTTCACAATCTCACTCTTTTCTTATATGATAAGCTCCTAAATGACAAAGTATAGGCATAAGAAGCCGAACACGATGACAGTAGAAAACAATGGTGACTTCATAGCATGGGAACACAACACATGACTCATTCTTGACAAACACAGCCCACAGGAGAGCAAGGACGCTCTGAGCATCAGTTTATCCATTTCCACCTCTACTTCTACTTCCAATCCTGAGGTGCCTACTTATTGTAGAAGTGAATTTCAAGTTTTCTTTCAGAAAGACTAAGTCATTTATTGACTGGGTCATGGAATTAAGAGACTGAACAATGGCAAGTTAGATTGTCATACAACAAACAGCAGCAAAGCAAGACTGGGTACCATTGGCTGACAGCTACCACTTCAATGGGCATAGCAAGGAGTACCCCACCACTAGGGCTTCACTCATGGAGCCTAGACAACATGTTGCCCATCAAATGTTTGTGCTCACCTTTCCTTTTCTTTTTTTCCTTTCTTTTCTTTTCTCCTTCTTTCCTTCTTTCTCTCTTTCTCTCTCTCTTTCTTTCTTTCTGTTACATCCTGATTGCAGCTCCCTCCCTCCTCCTCCCCACCCAGTCCCATCCTCTAACCCTTTTATCTCATTTCCTCCTCTCCTTCTCAGATGTAGGGAACCCTTCCGCCATTAACAACGCTTACTTTTTAAAAGAGAACCACACTACCAAGGCCACTGCAATCAGAGCCTACAAATGTGAGTGGAGTGAGCCTTCCCTTTTAACTTGACCCAGAGTAACTGTTCATGCAAAAATTTCCATTGTTATTTCCCTTGAAGATGTTTTACACATTTAAGATGATAATTCGAGAGGGCATCAGCCACTGTATAGACAAGAGCTGTCTTGTTATCTGTCCAAACACTCAATACTCTTAAATGAGTGAAAAGTCATCCACAGTGTTAAGCATTGCCACTGTGGGTTTATTTCTGATTGTAGCTGGCTCTGCTTCTCTGCATGGTGAAACTGTTATCTGGGAATCTCAGAGAAAAAGACTAGAAAACAGAATGGTTCAAACACCATTAGAACATTAAATTATTGCTTTCTTTTCTTAATTTTCGTGTCATGGCAGATTTTCAGTTCCATGAAACAAAATTTTAAAGAACTCCAAATCAAAGGGAAATGGTACTTCAGTAGACATGAAACTGTGAGGTGATGTAGTACACATTAACAAGTTCTCAGAAGTCCACAGGATGGAAGGAAAATGAGATCAGCAGTAGTTCTCAAGGGCAAGTGGGGAGTATTGTCGCTGGAAGTGGTGGTTACTTTGAGGTAGTAGTTTAAAGCAAACTTACGGAGTTAAAAGTAGCAAATACTGCCACTTCAGTATCAACAGTCAGAAAAAAACAAAACAAAACAGAGAGAGATATGATACCTAGAGGGTAGAAGGATAGTGAATATTAACCAAGTTCTTGATTGGAGGAAGACATTGATCCAGGCTTTAGATGTGTGGTATTTCATTTAAAACTCAAAACAAATCTAAGAGTAAAATGATCTTGTTGATAAATATGAAAGGCAAAGTTTGGAGATCCTTGTGTGTTTCACCCATGGAAAAGAAAGGGACTGATATTGAAGGCAGGCTATTGGCAGGTTCATGTGCTTTATGCTTATCTCCAGGATTCAAGTGCCAAAATAAATAGTCCCTTCTTTTTAATTGTTTTCTTGGGTATATTTGGTCACAACAATGAGAAATGTAACTGACAGAAGCATGCTTATAAAGGGTAAGCTGTGCCATCCAGGTGTCTGTCTTAGTTAGGATTCATGGCTGTGAAGAGACACCATGGCCATGGCAACTCTTATAAAGGGAAACACTTAATTGGGACTGGCTTACAGTTCAGAGGTTTAATCCATTATCATCATGGTAAGAAACATGGCAGTATGCAGGCAGATATGGTGCTGGAGACAGAGCTGAGAGTTCTATATCTTGATCTGGAGGCAGCAGAAGGGACTGTCACACTAGGCCTACCTTGAACATATGAGACCTCAAAGCCTGCCTCCAGAGTGACACACTTCCTCCAACAAAACCACACCTATTACAACAAGGCCACACCTCCTAATAGTGCCAATTGCTATGGGCCAAGCATTCAAACACATGAGTCTCTGGGGCCATTCCTGTTCAAACCACCACAGTGTCCCTGACTCATCTGACTGAGGGGACCCAGGGTCCCTTATTTTGCCAGCTATTCTCAATACAGGAAAGGGAGCCCAGAGCTATACTACTCTCTTCACCCCTATACCCAGGATTTTGAGGACATAAATCTGTTTCTGCTTTGTAGAATTGGCAATTAGTTACATGAAACTAACTGTTCAGCAGGCATGCTTTGGGGCTTCTGTGGGCCTAATGGTGCCCGCTTGAAGCTTCTGAGTTAATAGTGACTGATGTCTTCATCAACAGAAAAGAAAGCAAGAATCCTATGCAACAATTACACAAACTATGCTTAGTGAAATTCCAAGCCCAGTGAGATGAAGGCAAGTTTGTATTTGTAAACAGAAGAAAATGAGTAGCCATTGTAAACTTCCTACCTCACTACATGAACACCACAGGATAATCTTTATACAAGAGGGCTCAGTGTAGACTATGGATGATCTGCAGGTTATCACTCAAGTCATGGACCAATCTGTATTATCTCAGAGTTGGGCCAAGAACAAAATCAGGGCTTCTGGTTCATTGTCAGATGGATCCCATTTAGGCTGAGATGGTTGGTAGAAGGATGAGATTTCCCCACAGAGACACCGGAAATGATTCCATCTAATTAAAACACAGATCACCCACACAGAAGCTGCCAGGAATGAGGCAGATTTCTTGGCCCATGCTATTCCAGATGTGCACTCAGCTGGGAACCCAGGACAAAAGCCCACAATCTTTAGTCCTGTTCTCTCAGGTTTCTTTTCTAGCAATTTCAATTTTGAATACTTTTATTCATACATAACCTTAAGCTGAAAAGAGTTCTGGGTAACCCAGACCTCTTGGCATCAGGGAAGAGAAAGGCTAAAATTAAGATCTGAACTTTCTCCATCATAGTAGAAAATAGATTTAAAATCCTTGAAAATATATTGCAGTCTACAGGTGAAAGCCTGACTCAAAGTTAATCACTACTGGCAAAGTCTGTGTGTTGGTGATATACTATATATCACATATATTACATTCCCATTATAAACACATCTTATTTTATAAGCTAAAAGAACTTTCCATTAAGTTAGATGCAGAGTTTTTCTATAAGCAAGTTCAATTCCCCTGTGGACTTCATTATACAATTAAGCTTTGGATCCTTGCAGGGGTAGTGGAGCAGGAATCAGAACAATGGAACTAAACACTTGTGGCAAGCAAATTATATATATGACAAGCTCACATAAATTGCAAAAAAATCAAATTTCTTTTTGAATGAGACAAAAGCAATTACTGTGCTATTTTTCTACTTTCTCTCAAGTCTATAGTCTTATGTAGTTGCCTTTCATAGTATGAACATTTCTTAAAGTGTAGAGACTGCCTTCACCTCTGTAGAATAGAAACATGGACACAGGAGACCTGGGTCCTCAGCTCATTTATTGACCACTAGCTATGTGGTCAATACCTTTAAATGAAACAGGGTTAAGAAGGTAGACCTTGAAATCTTTTCAAAATCAATCATTTCATTTCTAAGTAGTTGCCTGAACTTGCTTTCTTTCTGCCAGAATGGTTTGTAACATTTAGCAGGGTTAACACAGTGTCATCTTGATTTTTAATGTTCTCATCCACAATCCACATTTCCCTTCAAAAGCAGCTACACTCCTAATTTACTTATTTCAAGAATGTTTAGGAAGAAGACACCAACAGAGTGGACAATATGGCAGAACTGTGGAACAACTACTTAGGAGTTATGCCCTAGAAGAGAGACCTACAACTGTTTGCTCTACATAAGGAAATCATAGAATAGTGATAGTTAATTTCAATGGAATTGATTGAACATTTGAGATCCACTCCTGGTTTACAAATTGTTTGGGATTTCCGAGTATAAATTCATTCTATGATCCAACACAATCTCTCTAGCTCATGTTACAAAACTGAGCAGTATATTCTATGTTCTTGGATAGGTAGAATTAATACTGTAAAAAAATGTATATAATAATAAAATTTTTGTACAGAATTAATGCAATACCTATCAAAATACCCATGCCATATTTCATAGGTTTAGAAAAAAATACAACAATTCATATGGAACTACAAAACATCATGAGCAGACAAAGAACAGAAAACCAAAGAGCAAAATATCACAACACCCAACCTCAAATTATACCATAAAATCATAGTAAGGAAGACAGCCTTCTACTGGAGTGAAAACATGCAGGAGGTCCAATGGGATAGAATAAAGGATCTGGAAACAAAACAGCAAAGCTATGCCCACTTGATTGTTGACAAAGGAAGTGTATTTTGGAAAAAAAATATAGCCAATTCAACAAATGGTGCTGGCAAAAATTGATTTTTACCTGCAGAAGAATGAAATTAGATTCACATCTTTCATCTTATGCAAAAATCAATTCAAAATGGATCAAAGACCTTAATTTCAATACTTAAATACTGAAAATTTTAAAAGAATATGCAAGAGATACCCTTTGAGATATTGGGGTAGACAAGAACTTTTTTTGTTTTTTTTTTTGGTCTGATTAACTTCTTAAAAGGACATATATTTAAATAGGTAAGCACTTGAGGATCATGTCCAAGAAACATAAAGAGTTTACATGAAAAAAACCAAATTACCCTAAGGTATTAAAAAAATGATTAACAAGAATGATCATTACAGTGTTTGGAAGGATAATCTTCATTTAAAATTTACTCTACCAATTTCACAATCGAGCAAGCAATTAATCAGTATCTTAACTTGTTCTAAATATTTTATCATGACTTTTCCTCACTTAAGTCAATGCGTAAACACATTTTTATAAATTTAGATGTGGCTTCAATGCTGTGAAATCAGTCCCTCAGTCTCTAATTGTGAATTATAAAATAAACACAATAGTAGTAGGGAATACAGAACCTTGATACCATGATCTGAGCTTCTCTGGGGATGTAGGTAATGGTTACAGAACAGGCAAGGGCCAGACCTTCTTTCCCTCAAGCTGGGAGCAGCACCCATATAGTTTCCTGAGTGTGTTCAAGTGAAACATGTTAGCAGCCTCTGATCCCAGCCAAGCATTCAAATGTTGCCCCTTTCTTTAAATTATCCATGTTGCTTCTAAAACATTGCATCTGGGGGCAATGGGACAAATGCCCTATATGGGAAAGCACAAGACTATTAAATGGAAATAAATTTGCAAGAATGACAAAGATTCAGTTATAAGAAAGCATACTGCAGAAACATACAACACTAAACCCTGAAAATCGACTAGTATTGAAAGTATAGGATAAAGTTAGGATACCTGTATAAACATTAACCAATATAAGCTATATTTTAGAGGGGATAATCTTAGGTATGAGCAAATATCCATGACATAGTATTCGGAAAACAATCAAGTCACAAAGTAGTGTGCACTCTAGAGAGACAAACTCCAAAGTACGGAGTGAGCATTTCCCTGGCTGGTGAAATCATGCACACATGAGTGACTATCATGAGCATTTCCCTGGCTGGTGAAATCATGCACACATGAGTGACTATCAATCATGCTCTTTTTTGTATGTAAAACATTTTCCAAGTTTTCAAAAATAAAATAACATTTTCTTGGAAAAATGTTATTAAAATTTACAGTTTCATTGCAGAGATAGAAATTAGCAACTTCTACGTATCTAAGAATGGAACAGCTTGTCTATACTGACACAGGACAAGCAGCTTTGGGAGAAAGCAACCATTCTGAGTCCTCAACAACCTTTCTTCCAATGCTGCCACTGCTTTGAATGCCATCTTAGGAAAGGCATTACTATTATTGGTGTTATTGTTATTATTATTTATTATTATTATTCCCATGTATCTGTAAACCAGATCCTCTCAGAGAATCCAGAATCTTGGCCCATAAGATTGTTAGGTCTGAATGAGTTGAAGTCATTCAGCATGAGAAATAAAGCTGCCCTTAGAAAATGTGTCTAAAGATTTAGGATGTATTCCTTGTAGATTGTAATAGAATAGCAATGATAACATTCAAGGAACCATAATGTATGTCCGCTCTCTACTCAACTTCATACGCTGACCTCTTGGGCTTCCTGTGAGCATTTTACTGAACAGCAGTCCCTACTTTAGTCTTTTCCCGTTTTGAAAACCTTTGCTTTGGTAAAAACAGGTAAGGATTTCTTTTTTAACTTGAGAAGCAGCTGTTTTTCAAAACTTCAAGTGATCCTGAAAAATGTAAATTCTCACCAATTCTAAAACAGACCTCTTATGAATGAGGAGTCCAATAAGGAAAACGTACCACCTTTCTCTCAAACCCACAAATAATAACAAGCAGCTCTCTAAAGCAGCTGTTGCATTCAATCCAGATGTGGCTCTCCACTCTTGACTCTTGACTTCTCCCATCTGCTTCAGCAGCTACGCAATGAGCCTTGCTTCTCTGGCCTGTCAGTGGCCCTTTCAATCAATCCTCCAGGGCCACCAGATAAGCTTTCCTACGATAGAACTCAGCTACGTCACCTTGCTTGTCAGCCCTTAATGGCTCTCTGTTTTCTATTAAACAAAACTGAAATTTCAGACCAAGACAGATGAGGCCAACAGGGCCACCATTTGTGGCCTGCCATGCACAGTGTTCTGCTAACTCTAGCACATGTGTGGTCCCTGGGACAGAAGCAGCAGCAGCAGCACCCTGGGGACTCATTAGGAATTCAAATTCTCTGAGTGTAAAAAACAAACAAATGAGGAAAGGGGAAAAAAGGAGCTAAGGCAAAACACACATAGATAGAGAGACATAGGCCGTTACACACATAGATACAGAGACACAGGCCGTCACACACGTAGATACAGAGACACAG
>CAJQZJ010032076.1:9773414-9802024 GCA_907164525.1 Lophiomys imhausi
CAAAGTTCACACACCTACATAGTGAATAGGGAGCTGGCACACATTTGCTCTTTCATACAACGCAGCAGCAATTTTTGGAAGCCTACTAACACAAAGGTGGAGACTTCCTACCGTGGAAACAAAGGGAGCTTTTAGAGAAGACATGCATCTCCTGGGATGTGTGGGGTTAAACAACTGGGAGAGCAGATTACATTAAGGCTTTCTGAGTGAAGCAACCTTTCACCCAAGAATCGTTGCTCATGGTGGCACTGTCAAGGAGTGGAGTACCTCAACTTAAGACGTTATGTTGTCATTCCACAGAGATGCAAACAGGAAGAGCAGCTAGGTGTGTGAGGATGCTTTCTTTCCACGTGAAACAAGTCTATTACTCCTTGCAGATTCTTGGCTTCATGCTACTTGGTCTTGCCATGCTCTGAAACACACCCAAGTCCTTTTATGTAAATTGTCATTGTCTTCTGGGCTTTGCTATGGTAGTGTCTCAACCACTGAGGCCTCACTTAGCTACCCATAAAGCCAGATCCATATAAGCTAGCCAAAGCCAATTAAAGAACTACAAAGGTTCAAAGCTTTTCACCAGTTACTGAGGGAGCAGGCTAAAATAAACAAGCCATGGAGAGAAAAGGAAATCCAAGATCTTTAGGGTGAGAAAAATATTGCACATGAGAGGTATCAATTCAGTTCAGGACCATATAAAAATGGAAGTGGCTCCTCCAACATGTGTCAGAGAAATGAAAAATTTGAAGACAGAAAATTTCTGTGTTATCTTTTCAGCCAGGACCAAATGTCTCCCTTTGGAATGAAAACATGACTCCAGATACTGTACCATTAACCTTTATTTGGACGAGAAAGTAATTACATCTTGAATTCCTCAACAATAGTGATATGTGACTGAAGTTGTTGGATTGTAATAAAATGTTAAAGGTATTAAAGAATAATATTACTGTAGAAGCCAGAAGACAGGAACAGAATCTGATCTAATTAAGGAGAACAGATCCCATATATGTAAGACATGAAAGAGTAAAGGGAACCAAGAAAGGAAGAAGAAACCCAAAGGGAAAAGAAAGGAACAGGAGGGGATGATGGGATGTACATGTCATGAAAGCAGAAGGAGGAGATATTTGAAGGGAGGACTGGGACCAGCAAATGGGAAATAGCCATTAGAAACAGGTCAAGCTACAATTATATGTAATTTTCAAAATGCCACAGTGAAACACATTACATTGTATGTAACCATGGACTAACAACACGAGAAAAGAACAAAAATAGAGAAGATCTCCACTTTCATGAGAGGATTGTAATTGCAAACAACAGATATGTTGGGTTAAGTAAAGTGAACTGAAGAACTTCAGGAGCAAGGGAGCAGCTGCCAGCAGGCAGAGCTGCCAGAGCACACACTATGTTCTGAATGCAAGTATCCCATACAGGCGTCATATGACGCTAGGCTTTGTGCCAAGGAGTTGCTGGTGAGGGGCTTGTGAGTCACATGTTATCCATGTGTGTGGAATTAATGTTATGTATTAAACTGACTTATTCTGTACCACATTGAAGTATAGGGATATTTCTAAACAACAATCATAATTTTTATTTTCTTTCAAAAAAATGAAATGTGAAGTTTTGGCCTTTTGATACCAATTGTCATAAACTGTTTAGGATAATTAAGAAATGCAAACTAATAGTCATGCAAGCCTGTCATTTTGTTAGGTACTATGACAGTCTATTATAGTTATTTTCTAAGCTAATCAGAAATCAAGTTGCTAAGAGACAAGCAACATTTGCTTATCCTAATATAAGAGATAGATAGGGCATTTTCAAAAACCTCAAGAGATCTGCAGAATATGGCATTCAAAGATGTTTTCTTAACATTAGATTTTTTGATATCGAGACATGTCAGCTCCTGACAGCACCCTCTATTCTACTCCAAGTAGAAGATGAGCATCGAAGAATCTCCAGTGGGAGATGATTGAATTAGTCGCAAGCCTATCTCTTGGCGAGAAAAACCCCTTGCTTCAATTGTAGACAGAATGCTGTCCAAAAAGGAAGCAGGTAAGTCGACAGCCTAGCTCTGCCAAGACAGGGTAGGCAAGTCCTTCATAATTCCTCCTCTACAATCAATGTCTGTCAGAGAAACAGGATCAAACAGCTGATGATTGATGCTGTAATATATGGAGAGAAAATGGGAACTGTCCAGGCAGCCACTGGTGTGTCATTTCTTAGTTTTGGAAACTGTAGGCCCTGCACTTCTTATATAATCAGATATATTTATCCCTCTCAAGTCTCTGAGGTGGTTGAAGAATAAGAATAGATAGCTAGAGTCTCATAGTTAACTTTTGAGTTGTTTAGGAATCAAGAGGGTGTTCTGGATCTAAGAAGATGTTTTTAAAATTGTGATGAAAGTTAGGATGAAAGCTGAGTTGGATATAGAACTTTAAACTCATGGAGATGGGTAGATAGTAGAATGTTAAAGTCAGGGACCAAATACATATGGACTGGACATTGGGAATGTATGCTAAGCCATATAACTCTCATAATTGTGGCCTAATTATTTCTGCTATTTTATATTGTATTTATTGTTATAAGAGAAAGAACCATTTGTTGGACTGAAAGGGGGAGCTGTTGGGGGAAAAAGATATACCATAAACTTAAAAAAAAAAAAAGGAAGGGGATGGGTGGTTGAGGCGGAAGAGGGTGGGCGGGTGGGGCTGGAGAGGGAATTAGGGAGGGGATTGCGATTGAGATGTAACTTGAAGAAATAAAAAATAAATTAAAAAAATCATTCTAGAATGTTCTGACAATGCTAGCTAAAACTTTCTGAATGCAATGACTTTGTTGAGCTGGCTATCCACTAATGCCTCTAATCAAAGAATTTCTTTCAGCGGCCTCTACCTTCATACACATACTTTCTGCATGAGGCTCCATAAACATTTGCATATTCAACCCTGCCTTAGAGTATGGTGAGAATTAAAAAGAATCATAGGAGTTATTCTATTTTTTATAATAACTAGTTGAAGAATATGTTACTGAAACATTCCTTTTATTGAACCAAACACAAAGGAAACAAATCTTAGTCTTCACCTAGCATGAATGAAATAAACGTAGAGAAGATGAACAGTAGTCTTGAGAAATTTTCTTGATAGTATACATGATAGTTTTGTTTCAACTGTCAAATTCTATCCACTGCCTGAAATTTAAACTATTTGGGCTCATATTTGGAAAATAAAATGTGGTGCAAGATTGAGATATGCTCTTTTTTTCCTGGCAATTATTTCACAATACTCTAAACAGAACTGATTTAGAGAAATGCAGACATTTGATTTTGGCTCCAGGAGTATCTTGGACTAAGCAGTGTTGCAATCCACAATTTTCTAGATTTATTTTAACAAACCTTTAGAAAAAGTCCTAATCTTGGTCTGTGAAATTTGATCATCCATTGAAAATAATATTAAAACCTTGGCTAGGGAAGACCATATCACAATAATTGCCTGCTCAGCCATTTCAGGATGCTGTGCATTTGTATTTAATAATACATGCTTTGGGGAGTCCAAAAGAAAAGTGCTTTATCTTTTCTCTTTGAAATGGCTTGGGAAATGTTCCAATCCCTGAAAATTTGCTGAGGAACACTTACCATACCGTGCTTACATATGCTTGTTTGAGTTATGACATATTTTATAAACTTCAGAGTTTAAGAGAACAAATAGCATCCTTTTTATCAACTACAAAACCAGGCTTAAAGTGCTTTGACGTGCATACTGTGGTGATCGCTGGAATTTTCATTTTAAATCCTCTCCCTCAGAAAAGAATTGAAATAGAGGTTTGGGATGGCTGTGTTACCCTATGCCATTTTTAAACTGGAAGTAATTTGCTGGTCACCAGCACTTGTCAGGCCTGGCCCATTTAAGGATCCTCACAATACACTGATTTTGGGATATGATGTTTGCTCTAAATCCTCAGTCATCATCAGGAGTAGAACAGACCCCTGAGGGTTCAACACCAGGCAGTGACATTCCCTGCAGAGACGGATGTGGAGCAGAAGATTGGTGCAATACATTTCAGCACAGGCATTTGTGTGTGTGTGTGTGTGTGTGTGTGTGTGTGTGTGTGTGTGTGCCTGTGCGCATGCACACGTGTTTTCAAAAGCACCATATTTTCCAGCAATTGTTTCTGCTCTGTAAAGTACCATATGTACCAAAACTTAAATTAGCATGCATCCCCAAGGAATGATCACTAGAACCCAAAGGAAGGAGAACATGTGAGCATATATGATACAGTATGAAAACAAAACCACACGTAACAGTCAAATCCACACACAAAAGAGTCTCCCAAATGGAGGAAGTGATAACTTAGAATATGTCTAACCATCAAGTTACTAAATCATAATCATAGTACAATAATGAACTCTATATATAAAATTACTTGTAGCAAACTTTGGTCTTGAAGTAGAGTGGAGGAGTGGAGGAGCTGACAGCACATCTCCCATCAAACCGTCGCACTCACTGCCAACAGACACATGTCTACGTGGGTTCTCCCTCCTCCACACTCAAAATCTTGGCTCTTTAAGTCACACACATAGACAGGGATAGTGTCATTCTACTTCAGGGCTACTGTAGAGGTTAAGCAAAATAGCAGACATATGTAATCAATTAATGCAGTTTGCATCACATGATGAGGCCAGAGAAAATGAGGATGGTTACAGATTTATTATGAGTGTTGTTAGGAAAAACACATCTCCTAGCTGAACATGCTGCAGGTCATCTTCACAAAAAGTGGCATGTGTACACAACTTCATAAAACCTTAATAAATACTGTCGTCTCTACATGTATAAGTGTTCGCACACATATGTGTCTAAATAGAATACTAGAAACATAAATAACAATGTGGATATATAAGCTACACTTTAGACTTTACATTTTGCATAAAGTAAATGTACCTCAAAAAATAAATCAAATATATGAGCTCTTGGCAGGTGGGATGATGTATCTTTAAACAGTGTAGAAACAAGACCAAAAAAAAAAAAAAACCTTAAAACTACCAGAGAGAGGACCAGAGATACATTCACAAGTAAAACAACTGGGAAATTCCAGGTTAATGTCAAAGAATAATGATCTAACTCTCATCAAAGGGGCAAGTCCCTCTTGGTATGTCAGATGTATTTCTTGGAGAGAAATAACATAACAGAGTAGTGGGCCCCTATACAGATTAAGGTGTCAGCTGCTGGCATTTACCTAGTGGACAGGTTTGCCACAAATACCCATGACAGTGACATTAATAATAGAAGTCCATATTTGATCAGCACCTGTTATACACAAGAATGCTCCTGAAAGCTCAAGGGTGTGTACAGCCTCCATTGACAGTGCCCATATGAACCACAGATGTAGCTGAGCTGGCCCCTCCTTTGCTGACTCAACAATGTCAGGTATTACACGGGACAGGGGAGAGAACAAAATGCACAGTGAGGATGTGGTCCAGAGAGAGAGAAAGTCAACTTCTGCTGGGAGGAAGCTGAGCAATGCCTGGAGAGACCTTAAAATACCCAAAAAGAATCTGCACAGCAGGAATGACAATGCTGTAAGGCTTTGCTTTAGGATGTATGGCATTTTGGTCCTATCCTTCAGAAGCCCGACAAGCTGCATGAAAGAAAATGGACATGATTACCTCTCATCTTGTTTCCTGGTGACATCTGAGTCTTCCCTGCTGACTCAATTCTTCCCCCTTTCATTGGGTGCACCTCTTCCTGCACTGGGAATATGAGTGGACTTTGGCTCAGCCTTCAAATCTTTATTCTTTTTAATTCCAACAGTGGACCCATGGTGATCTTACCACACCCCTCTTCTATGGAAAAATACTGAAGTTTTCTTTAAGTATATACTTATTCTTATCACCCTTCCAGTTTTAGGAACAGTTAGGAGGTCTTCACAATAACCAATTCTCTATGTAACTGGCAGAGCAGAATCAGAGAGGATTGGTTCAGGGATAGCAGATTCCAAGATTTCCAAGCTGAATAAGGGTTTGGGGAAATGATGAGCTCTTTCCACAGGAATGGATAAGCTGAAAAAATATACTAAAAAAGCAGAGAATTCATGTAAGAAAAAAAGCCAGCACCGTACAATACCGAGTTGAGAGGTAAAATCTGTAATGATATAAATACATTGACTTAGTTAAGAAGAGCGACTGAGCCTAGGCCCATAGGTGAGGAGTCTCTGCATGGGGCTGTGACAGGCCATTGCATGAATCTATGAACGTAAAGTGTGGATTGTGTTGGAGATCCCAAGATGTTGGGCATGCCATAGCTATGACACATTTGCCAAAGAGAGCTGTAGACAGGGAGTGGAACCAGCCCAAGGAAAAGAAGCATATTGCAGTCAGCAAAGGCAAATGGGCTTGGCCCTCTAATTCCTCTGATATCAGACATGGACCCAATGGATTTGAAATCTGTACTGCTGGGTTTTGTTTGTTTGTTTGTTTTTTGGTCTTGCTTTGCTTCAGCATTTTCCCCTTATGTCCCCTTTCCTCCTTTTTGGAATGGTAATGTATATTCTGGGCCATTGTCTATTGATGTAGCAATTTGGTTTTTGATTTTACAGAGGGTTTACAATTAACAACTTGTCCTGTGCCTCAGAAGAGATTTTCAACATAGGGTTTTTAAGTAGTGTTGAGACTGAAAGACTTTGGGCACACTCAAGTTAGATATATGCATTTTGAATTATAGTATGACCATGAGCCAATGGGTATGAGGGAGTGGAATGTGGTACTTTGAAAGAGAATGGCACCTGACTTTTTAAAGTCAGGTGCCAAATACATATGGACTGGACATTGGGAATGTATGCTAAGCCATATAACTCTTATAATTGTGGCCTATTTATTTCTGTTGTTTTGTATTGTATTTATAGTTATAAGAAAAGGAACCATTTTTTGAACTGAAAGGGAGAGCTGTTGGGGGGAAAAAAGAAATACCTTAAACTAAAAAAAAAAAAAAAAAAAGGAAGGGAAGAGGATGGGGGGTTGAGGGGGAGGAGGGTGGAAGAGTGGGACTGGAGGGGGGAGTAGGGAGGGGATTGTGAGATGTAACTTGAAGAAATAAAAAATAAATTATTTAAAAAAAATAAAAAAAAGAAAGAGAATGGCACCTAGAGGCTCATACATTTGAATACTTAGTCCCCACTTGGTGGAATTATTTGAGAAGGATTAAGAGATGTGGCTTGTTGGAGGAGGTCTGTCACTAGGGTCAAGCTTTGGGGTTTCAAAAGATACCTCCAAGTTCCTTTTCCGACTCTGTGTGAGAGGTGAGCTTTCAGCTGCCACTCCAGCTTGTGTCTTCACTCTTCCCTCAAGGATGCTAACCCTCTGAAACTGTACATCCAATTAAATGCTTTCTTTTATAAATTGTCTTGATTGTGGGGTTTTATCACCGCAATAGACAAGTTACACACACACACACACACACATACACAGTATATTCTCTCTTGCCAACTGAATATAGTTGTTTTAATTAATGATTTCACCTCTTTTCAAGGCTCCATGCTTAGGAGCTTCACTATATGTTATCCTTGCCCTTTTTGTCAATCATTTACCCTATCAATTATTCCCTAAAATTTTATATTATCTTTCCCTTCATACCGACTTGTTCATTTTATTTTTTTGAATTTTTATTTACACTTGACCCATTTCCCACTCTACTACTTTTTATCCCTCATGTCTCAATGTACACATGGTCTTCATATTAATATTTGTAAGTAATAATTCTTCTATGTCACAATTCTGTCGTAAAAGCCACTTGAGATTCCCAAAGAGCCCAGTGTCAGCTTGGGCTGAAAGCACCCCACTATCTCCCTTACTTTCTACCTTTCCAACTTCTCTCCTGCCTGTAAAAAAAAAAAATCCCATACTTTGCTCTTAAGTACATTTTTTTTTTTATAGATTGGATTTTCTTCTTTTCATTTTGGCAAATTCTAGCCTTCCCTAAATTTCCACCTAAACACCATTCCTCCGTGAAATAGTGAATATGCTTGATGTTTGGTGGTGCTCTGTTTGGTGTATGGCTACTTCATGCTCTTACCCGTGGACATCCTGTACGTATCTAATTGACCACAGGACCTCAGAACACAAGTCACGTCTAATGTTACCCATAAATACAGTACTTGTATTAGAACACACAACATGTTGAAAGTTCTCTAAGATTCTCTGGTTACCCGCTCAGATTGGCAACCTGCTGGCTGCAGTGACCAGGCCCTCAGTCTTCACAAGATGTTATGAGAACATTTCTTTCTCACAGTTCTTTCCAGTAGAAAGTAACCTCTGGTTTGGTGCTTCCTAGCATGCATACTTTCATTTGGGATTTGGACTCATGCTAGAGATGTGGAATTATCATGATTGTAATATTTCATGGAACTTAAAAGCCTCAGGATAGGTTTATTTATTCTTTTGTCAAGTATCAAATTTTGCATCAAGAATAGAGTGCTAAACAGAATGTAACCACTGTTTCTCACTTCACAGTGTTTAATGAAAGGGACAAATTGAACATGACTAATGATACAAACTAATTTTCAAATACTCTCTCTGTGGAAAGTTTTAATGACAGTGATATCTGTGGTATATAAGACAGACCTGGCCTTCCAAAGGAAGCATAAAATCAAAATGCTTTATTGTTTCTTATTTACTTGAGATGCTCAATTGATTAAAATTTCTCCTCATGTGAATGTGCAAATATGAGCAGAATTATATATTCAAAAGAAAACTTATAAAAGTTTAATATAGGAAATAATATTGTGCAAATTGGTTGGAAGACAGAATCCCAGGTGTGGAAGATTCGATTGAAGAAATCAGTACAACAACCAAAGAAAATGAGAAATCTAAAAACACTCCTCATTCATAACACCCAAGAAATCAAGGACTCAATGAAAACATGGAACCTAAAAATTATAGGCATAGAGGAAAGAGAAGACTCCCGATTCCAAGGTCCAGGAAACATCTTCAACAAAATCATAGAAGAAAACTTCCCCCAACTAAAGAAAGAGATGCCAATAAAATTCCAAGAGGCATATATAACACCAAACAGATTAGATCAGAAAATAAACTCCTCTTGCCACATAATAATTGAAACTCCAAATGTACAGAACAAAGAGAGAATATTAAAAGCTGTAAGAGAAAAAGGTCAAGTAACATATAATGGCAGACCCATCAGAATTACACCTGGTTCTAAGTTTGTAACTGGAGAAAATTTTAGTCTTCTCTAGGTTGCTAATTTTTCATCTACAAAAGAGATTGAATTATTCTAGCAATTTTCTACTTTCTTCTTTTCAAACACACAACAGTTTCGCTCAGTTCATTGTTTTCCACCATGTAGCTCAAAGGAAAGAGTTCCCAAGCCCCCATTTCAGTGATGGTGAAGAGCTCTTTCTATCCTTCATGGTTAATTCCATATATCTAGCATAGGGTATGACCACCATAAGAGTAAGCCACTAGGAGGCACCTGGCCAGAGGTTAATTCCTCCTGAAAAAGAAATGTGAGATAGGAGTGTTTGTGCAGTTTTCTGTACACAATGTGGTCCTGGCCATTGCAGCTATCTTGTTCCCAATCTACACAGGGACTGAATGCTTTCAGCACCCAAATGCAAATTCCGGAGAACCTAGACACTGTACATAGGGTCCAGCCTCCATTAGAAGCCTCATGTAAGATGACAAATAGCCTTATGTAAGCTATGTTACAACGGAAACATCTTCATGCTTTGACAGACCATGCACAAGCCCTCACAGATCTAACTCTTGTGTTGCTTTCTGTTTACGTGCTCTATTACAGCAGAAAAAATATGAACCATGTAATCAGTTGCTCAATCTTAGAAAGTGACATTACTGTTTGTCAAGTGATTCAATGAGTTCATTAGCTTCAAACACTTTTACAGCTAAAGCACATCTAAAAATTGAATTCTGTGATAGTTTGTACATGTAAATTTTATATAATAAGGTATTATCTCTGTTTATACCTAACACTGGCCATGTTTAAATTGGGTGTAAAGTATTAGGGCATGGAACAAGACGCCTACATTACCAAAAAACTCTCTTGTATAATGTCATTTTGAAATGTAACATAGTTACACTTATGGAAGTAATACTTTTCTTCCTAGCAAATCAATGTCATTCTTTGTACCATTATTTTGAGTTATATTTCTATCCATGATCAAATGGAACAGAATCTATATCCCTTGTTGTTATTACTTTTGGTCAAAGAACAACTTGCTGATCTATATCTTGACTGTTTCTTGTACCTTAGGTAATACAAGTCTGGTTTCCATGAAAACTCCAACTTTTCTCCCAAGTCACTTCTTTAGTTGTTTTCATTCTAATGAAATAAATAATGATTTATTTGTTTTATCCTTTTATACAATGTCTACATCATTAGAGATACAAATCAGCTTATCCCATGATAAATAGGTACTTTAACTTAATTAAGCAAAAATCCAAATTCCCTAAAGAAAAACACTGAATTAATCAATTTTATATTGTACAGACTTTTTCTGGAATACATGATGCTATTATGGTGAATAGTTATAAAACTTCTCAGGTTGGCTTACTTTTTTAAGTGAATTATTAGGTAAATGGCTCAATAAAATTGTCAGTCTGAGGGGGTTGATAAGTGGGTAACCCCCTCATCTGAGGAGGAGAGAAGGAGAGGATGGAGATAGGGAAGAGGGAGGGAGTGTGGGACCTGGAGAGGAGGAGGGAGGGGATTGTGATGGAGATATAACTTGAAAAAATAAAGTTAAAAAAAAAGTTATCAGTTTGGTCCTCAGTAGGAAGGCCTGAGTCAGACTGAGAGTGTTTAGCCTATAGTTCAGTAGCATCTTTTATAACTAGGAATTAATGAAAAATTCAATTATTTATATGATATCTTACAAAAATATGTGCATTTGACACCATTATGAGTGAGACAGGTATAGTAGAATCTTAGGAGGTAGCCAAAATAAAAAAAAACAGCTAAATTTTTCTGAGAGTATTGTATTAGGATATTTAGAAGTTAAAATTCAAATTAACTACTTGGAAAAAAACATAATTCCTGCTTTAACTATAGAATCTTATTGAATGATTTATTCAAACCCAAACAGTATAATGGGTGAATGTGATTAAAATACATTGTATAAGTGTATGTCATTTGAAAAGAATAAATAAATAAAAATATTATTTAAAATTCCCCAAATAACAGTATCTTACATTTACTATATATAAAATACATAGTGTGGTCTTGTCACTTTTATTTGTAATTGACACTCATGTAAATTGAAGAATATGTGTGTGTGAATATGATCAAAATGAAATGTGTAGATTCTCAAAGAATTAATAAAAATAAAAAATACAAAGTTTATGAGCTAAGGCAGTGGTTCTCAATCTTTCTAATGTTACGACCCTTTAATATAGTTCCTCATGTTATTGCCACCCCAATCATAAAATCATTTTTGTTGCTGCTTTATAACTGTAATTTTGTTAATGTTATGAATCACAATGTAAATATATGAATTGCAGGATATCTGATATGCAACTCCCAAAGGAGTTGCAACCAACAGGCTGAAAAACATCAAGGTGAACAGTCAGCCTAATCCATCAGATTGTGGCATGGACAGTCAGTTCAGAATCACAGCACAATGTTTCTTCTGAGCTTCTTTGATTTGTACGTAGAAACAATATGTGACTATTGATATCCAAGGTTCCTTTTAAGAAAATAAAAATCTTCAAATCTTTGATGCATAATAACATGAAATCTTCTATCCCTTTGACAGGATACATTTTGCATTTACAAAGATTAAAGGAATGCAAAATTGTAACATCTTTCTATGCCAATGTGAATTCCTATGTTCTGGTCACCTCTGCCTTCTGATGTCAGTGTGCAGAAGCAAATGGTTTGAGTGCTTCAAAGTGAACACGAAGTATAATACAGCAGACAGAATCCTGACTAACCCTGACTTCTCTGTGTCTCAATAATCAGGTTTGAAAAGTAGAATTTGCACATAATTGGCTTGGAGATGAATGAAATATGTAACATCCAAATCAGAGGTTAAATAAAATTCTCTGATCTCAAAATCAGACAGGGCACCTTGTAGCAAAAAGAGAGGTCTATTGGGAAGAAAAAGAAAAAGGAATTCCCTTATCCATTCATTAAAAATTCAGACAGGGAAAGGAAACTTAGTAATCTAACAAAATCAGTTTTACATTATAAAACAGTTGCTTTGGAATTCCAGAACAGTGAATTCACAGGGAATAAAAGTGTTTACAATTAGAACCTAACTCTTCTCTTCTCCACCTCCTCTTCCCCCCACCATATATCCTGGAACTCACTTTGTGGACTGGGCTGCCCTCGAATGTACAGAGATCCACTTGTCTCTGGAGTGCTAGGAGTAAAGATATGCGCCACCATGCCCAGCTGTTCTGCATCTTTCTAGCCTCTCACAATATTTAGTGAGCTCATGCTTCCTTTTTAGAAAATGGTGATCTGAAAAGGTAAAATGGCAGGTCTGCTTGTCCATATTTAGTGTATTGTGGCTCGTTCAATTTTAGTGTTACAATAAAGTGCTACTCTGCCATAGTTTCTATACTCTCTTGCATTGCCACAGATGAGTGAGAATGTATGCAACGCTGACACATGGGAAACTTTAAGAAACAGTGTTTGCAAGTGAAATCTAGCAGCAGTGGATGAAGCTCCTTGGTGACCTAGATCGTTTCTTTCAAAATTAGAATATGCAAATATAAAGCAACACTGTGTACTTCATCAGCTGGACCAAACCGAAATGAATCCATATGCACATCCAAGTGGTATGTTCATTTGTATACCAGCCTGGACCCACAAAGGGGTCACAGCTGCTGAAATGCTTTTTAAAAGAATTGGCATATAGTAGAGAAAGAGCAATCAAGAGCTTCCTGTCAAGACTTGACTCTGCCACTCTAAAGAAACAATTTTCAGATATCCTGGCCTTTTTGCAAACAGTTGTCTGGTCAGCCTTAAAGGGAAGCACAACACTCCCTATACCAAAGCACAGAAAGTACATAATACAGTTCATTCCACCCTTAGACGGCCAAAGCAAATTCTACACACTACATCTCGACTTCTTGTCTACCATGTGTTTGACACTATGAGAAATCTATTGCACAAACCATGGAGCACATGCTTTCACGTGTACCAGAGAAATAGTCATAAACTATGTCCTGTTTAAGACATGTTATCATTAAAGTGTTTGGCAAAAGTAAATCTGTATCTAAAGCAGAACCAAAGGCCAACTTCAGTAGCATACAGAGGAGGCAGGGCACAAATAGGCATCCTGACTGCGAATCCATGCAGAACTCCAGCTTTCCTATCTACAGAACAGCTGTCAATAACACTAAGCTACAGGGAGAGCACTGGAAGTTGTGGGAAAATAGTTCCTTGCACACACCATAATCTCACTACTCACCCTACCACTCCCTCCCCTTCTTTCTTCTCCTTGAATAATACGGCGTATGGTTTGAGAGTCCCCCAAGAGAGATATGCTTCCCACCCACCTCTCCTACTGCGCACTGTTTCTGTTGCAACAGAGTCTGGCAGCAGCTCGAAGTCACAGGAAGCAGAGCATTTGTCTATGCTGAGCAAAGTACAGATTTCCAGAGAGACGGGACAGTGTACCCTTGGCTGCTTTAGAAACGAAAATCCCAACTAACTTCCTTGCTTCTTGGAGTCAAAAGGGTGACAGTGTACTCTGAGAAGGAAAACACACCTGACAGGGACATCCATCAACGTCTAAGCCTGCTTTAGGAAACCCACCAGTTTCCATGAAAGGCCCTGGCCTTTCCCTGACAGGTCACTCCATCATGCTGAAGCTCTTCTCATCCCTTTCCACGGCTAAGTTTACCCTCAGATCAGCAGGCCAAATCTGGTTTCAGGCACTCATTCGCTCCTAGCTCTGTGAAATGCCTTGAATAGGAACATTGCTAAATATTAGTTTCCTGTATCGGTTTTTCTCACAATGCTCAGTCAAAGGTCTTTTTGTGTTACCAAATGTTCATGTCCACCCTTTCATAATACAAGAAAAATACATTAAGATGCCTGTCCTACTGTCTAAGGCATAATGAGTAAATTGGCCTTCTGTCTAATTGCTATGCAGGGTAGAATGCGGAGGAAGACCAGACATCCCGGACTAAGCCTTACTTGTGTCGCTGACTATGTGTAAGACCAATGGATGGTAGAGAACCTTCTACAATCCTAGTTCCATCCTCTGGAAAGCAAAGTTCTCCAAGGGGTTGGGAATTATGCAAATAAACGTATGTTTTATGATCTAAAGCATTATCCAACATAAGGTGCTACTTATGCTCCTAAGCCCACTTAAACAAATATGACATTTTGAAGTCCATAATGATAAATTTGTCACCTGGAATTCAAAGATGATAAGTGTGCCTAGTCACTAGAATGGCAACCCCATGAGTGTAGGAGTTCCTGAATGCTACTTGTCCAGCAAAGCATTTGAACAGCACCTCCTGGACAGCAGTTATTCATGCTGAATAAGTGATTTTTGTCTTTTGAGACAGGAGTTCAAAGTAGACTGAGACTTGTGACTACAGTATTGTAATAAACACTCAGTTTTTCACCTTTCTATTATCCTAGTAATTAATGGGAATTCTGTTGTTTCATTAAAAAAAAAAAAAAAAACTTAAAAATTGTGCCTAACACCACTAGGTGTTAGGTGATCTCAGTGCTACCTAGAAGACCACCTGACTAAAATTTAATAATTAAATTAAAATTTACTTTAAATAATCAGAGGAGTAAGAACTATGCATATGCATTTATGAATAGCAATATAAAATGAAAATTTCCAGGTTTATGTTTGCTACATATTTTTAAAAAACACTATATATTTTTGGGAATATTCTGTATACCAAAATAATTCTCAAGTTAATATTCAGGTATAGGCCACAATGTGGGTAGCATTATACATCATTGTCTATTTAATTGTCTGCGCATTTACAGCTCATAGGAAGTTTCCACTGAATCTTTATAAATTATTTTCCAAAGTTATATTTCATTTGGAGTGCTATAATTTTTTACTATATTTCTTTTAAAGAATGATCTTAATATATGAATTAAGCAAGATCAATTTTTAAACATGTTATCTGCCTACCTCTTCATTTTAAAATAAAAACAGTATCATTTTTAATGTAATAAATAATCAATTTGCATTATTCCTTCTATTGCTTTAATCTCTCTTGAGCCAGGTAAAGTTTTAATTGGGGGCATATTTAGTTTTGTCTTTAATTTGATCTGTGTCTTCATTAGTCAATTACCAGTCCCTTGGACCAACTACCAGCTACCTCAGTTTCTGAACATAGGATGGGGGCTTTAGAGTAAGAAAACAGATTTAATTTACTATTATTTAATAAAGCATTTGAATAATTGTGATGATTACCAATGGTTCTTTTATATGAATTCTCTCCAAAAGGAACTTGTGTGCTGGGATAGGCAGCAAACTTCAGAACCTTACACAGGGAACTTTCCATAACATTCTCACAACTGGCATGTCTTCAGACAACTGCACGTGGACAAGGTTGACCACAGAGATTGTCTCTGCAGCCATAGTTTCCTCGAGGAAAATGAAGAGTGTGAACTAGCTGTGTTTAACCATTTACTTTCAGCTCCAAGGTTCTGTGTTTGTACCAGTCTGATTTTACTCTGGACCTCTTTTCTGGAGCCACTGACACACTTACCTGAAACGCAATGGGAATCCGAGTGTAATAGTGTGCAATGCACACTCCACGTGTGAACAACAGGCAAGAAATAAGAATACTATCCAACTATTCCAAGTTGGATAGTAACCAACATTTTGATCTGCACTTGAAATAAAACTTAAAAGAAACAATGACATTTATATAGGTCTTGTCTTGGTGAAATCTAAATTATGAACATTCAATGTTTTCTAACATTAAGTAGAGTATGAAATAGTCCTTTTTGGGTACATTGTATGGATCAGTAACTGCCTTTGGAAGCCACAAATATATTTGGGAAGGAATATTAAAAGTTAGGCAATTTAGCTTAGTTTTTGATAGTGGACAGAATAATTGAATCTCACTTCTGAGTGCTCATTGAAAGAGCACATATAAAGCTTTGATGATTATTGTATAATAACAATAATAATCCTTTTGGTATCTTATTGTTGTTTTTGCTGTTGTTAATTGAAATGATCTTTCACTTTATAGGAATATAAGCAGTCAGCCACAAATGGATGTTAATAGAAATGATCATTCACTTTATAGGAATAAAGCAATCAGCCACAAATGGAAGAAAATCTGGTGTTAGCAAACTTGGTGCGTGAATAAAGAATGTAAATTATCAAGTAGTTAGCTAAAAGTAGCAAAAGACAGCCAACTTTTCTACTAAACACAAGAAGAGACTTTAAAAGAAAAGAGACAAAAGAGATAGAAAAGAAGGCCACCAGTGCAAAAGTAGAGGTGAAAAAAATCAGAGAATTGAGTGATACACTCCAGGAGCTATGTGAAACTCCACCAGCTTACCCTGTCATGGATTATTCATCCCATATGCTATGAGTCTACCATGGGGCTGCACTGTGTTAAACAAACTCATCAAGGTCTTGTCTTTTCAGTGACTAGGTGAAAAGGTAGCAAGTTTTATTGTGTATATTCAATTATCAAAGGCTTGAAGTATATTTATCTCAGCCCAACATCTTGTTGAAATAGTTGGCTCTGGCCTTTCCCCTTAAATAATTCCGTCTCCTTACATATCTTAACAGAAACAAGGAAATATCTTGTTCACATACATTTTTTATTCTCCTTTATTCTGATTTAGGCATTTATGTTCCAGATATAAAATTAGTTCCCTTCACTTCTTGCATATTTGAATAACACTTGATGGGTAAAGGGAGAGAAATTGGTCCAATAAATGCAGAACTGTGAATAACAACTGTCACTGTATCTGAATCACTTCAAAAACACACCAAAAAACTTAATGTGCTTTAAAGCAAATGTAACAGAAGAAGTAAGCATGGGGCTTCCATCTTCCTTTCTGATACTCAACTCTCATTTAAAACCTCACTAGCCATGTAAAAGCCACGGGGCTCACTGCCACCCCATTCCTTAATGCAGCCTGTCTCCCCATAGCATCACTATCTTGGGTTCATGATCTCAAAGACACAATCTAAAAATGCATAATCATGAAAGAAAGATAATAGACAAGAGAAGTATTGTTTTGGGCCCAAAGATTAATATTTTTCATTGCATCAATAGTTAGTATTTTAAAACGAGATGGTACATGAGTATCCCAATAGCCCACACTTTCCTGAAAAGCAGATCTGTCTGCAAAACAGTCATGAGGATCTAAGAGTGGGTAAGAATAGCAGTAAGCCAGGACTCCACAGATCATCATAACGCCAGTTCTTCTAGTGACATATGACTCTGAGGCCAACTCCAACAGTCGACATTCTTTGCAGAGTTTACATTACACATGTATTTTTGGAAAAGTCTATGTTCCAGTATCTCTCAGGAGAGTTGATAAATGAAATATTAATCAAGCCAAGCTAATTCTTTCTTCTCCTCCCTTCTGCAAGCATTAGCAAACTGTTTATTTGTTTGTTTGTTTGTTTGTTTGTTTTTGCCACCAGAGTAAATATTTTAGGCATTGCTGGCCACACTACCAGTGTGTAGACTACTCAACTTGTTTTGTAATACAGTGTAGAATAAAACAAAAACTACAAACTGTGTCCCCAATCTAGCCAGAATATCCAGACCCATCTCCTCACATTTTGTCTCTGTTTACACACCATGTTGCTAAAACAAGTGCATTTTCTTTCATTTTTGGTGCTGAGAATCTAACTCACATCCCATCTATGAGCTGAACCTCTAGCCCAAGCATTTGAGTGCTTCATATTCACTCCAATCGTTTTTTTAGCTCCAATCTTTATCAATTCAACTCGTTTCTTTGTTTGTTGTCGCTTCATCTCGCTTGAACTACTTTGTTAGAATTACTTGCTTCAAGCAGCCATTGACGGACAAGGTGGGGTTTTCTATTAATTATCTGGGCCAGGCAGGTGGGCCCATCTTGGAAAACAGCCTAGGTTGGTTGCAAGCAAGCACAGTGGAAGAGGATGAATAGCCATGGATTTGTTATCCTCTCTCTAGGATCCTGGATGCTTTTCTACTGCCTGACAACTTGATGTATTGTCTCACCAAACTACTGACAAATCTATATTTCTCCTCCTCTGTCCAACTCAGAAATTATTTTCTTTAAGCATTTATGACTGCTTGTTATTTTTGCTTGTGTATATGTGCATCAGTGTGCATATGTATATATTTGTGTGGGGTGCACATATGCATGGAGGTCTGTGTATATATGTTTGCACGTAGAAGCCAGAGTTCACCATCAGATATTGTTTCCCAGGCAAAGTTCACCTTTTTTTTTTTTTTTAAGATTTTCCTTATTTTAGTGTGTGTGTGTCTGTGTGTGTTTGTGAGTGTGTGTGTTATGTGTATTTGCATATGTATGTATATGTGTGTGTGAACGTGCGCACACGTGTTGGGGGGGGGGGGTCATGTGCTTATTAGGATCAGAATAGGGCAACATATCCCCCGGAGCTGGGGTTTCAAGTGATTGTGAGTCATCTGATTGGATGCTGGGAACTGAGCTCTGTCCCTCTGGGAGGTCAGCAAATGCCCTTAACCATGAGGCATCAGCTCTCCTGTTCCTCACCTTGTTTTTTGAGACAGGATTTCTCACTGGCCTGAAGTGAGTAGATTAGACTACACTGGCTCAACAGGGAGCACCAGACATCTACCTGCCTCTACTGCCAAGCAGAGAGCTAACAGGTATGTGGTACCACGTTTGAGTTTATGTATTTATGTTGTTTGTTCCTGGGGATAAGTCTTAAGTCTCTGTGCTTGCAAGGCATGAACTTCACAGACCAAGTACTCTACCCATTCCTGTTTGCTACTTTCTTAGTCTTTCTGTTATCTGTGATTAAACTTCCAGCTGTTCCGAACATAAAAATGTCAAAGGAAATTCCTTTTCTACCTATCAAGCTCTTATATATCACCTATTTCCTAAAAAAAAAAAAAAAAAAATCTTCCCAGATTCTAAGAGCTACAGTTCAGATCTTCAGAACTGGTGCTTCCTCAGCCCTGTGAGTGAACTTATTAGGTTGTATCACTTGAAATTATTTTTGGGTTAAAAAAATATTTGAATATTTGCAAGCTGGAATGGAATTTCTATTATAGAAATAAACATGTCTGCTATACTCCTTGATGCAAAGGCCATGTCTTATTCATCTTGGTACTCTCCAGGTATCCCACAATGCTTTGCTCAAAGGAGAAGGCCAGCATTGTTCAAGCTCCTCAGCATTAGCTGCATGAGGAAGACATTGTGCATGTCTCTGAACTCCTTTTAACTACCATGACAAGGATGGCCTTAATTCCTGACCTAGATGACTTAAATTTTAAAAATAGTACCTGGGGAAAAGAAAAGAGGACAGAGTTCTAGTTGAAAGATGTATTGGCACCTCCCTAGCTGCTGTCATCTTCTCCATTCACTGAGCAACAAGGGCTCAGACTCTTATATGATTAAATCCATTTCAATCAGAGATAGTGTGACAATGCTATGACCAGTACAAGGCCCTGGTATTCACAGACTAAAACTTGAATTCAGTAAAATGTGTAATGTTTTATGGGTTGTCTGATATCCTTGGCTTCTTCCTTTCAGTGTGGGAGAAAGAAAAAAAATCTGTGGGCAATACAGTGCCTGACACATCCTGTTGCTAAGCAAAGGGAGGACAGGAAGGGCTGAAGGTCTGTGAAGCAGGGGTATAAAAATTCTAATCACTTCTTGGTGTTATGCTTGACTGACTGGCTGGGGGAGGAATGGCAGCAGGCTGAAGTACTATGTCCACTGGCCCATGCTTCACAAAGGAAAACACAAACTGTGAAGTTAGCAGTTTAAAAAGATGCAATCTCAGTTGTAGGCAAAGATGATAAGGTAACCTCCAGCGGCTTGCATGAGCTCTCACACTTTTTTCCACTATAAGTGGCTATAAAACTGATACATAATAAAAAAATATTACCAATCAAATAGCTGTTTGCAAAACATATCAGCATCATCTTCTATCTTCAGAAAAATATCATCATACATGGACTAAAAAGTAAGATATATTTTATATAGAAAAATAAGCATTCAAATTGTATGAAAGAATAGGGAAACTTTACTGTGTTTTATTCCCTGAAGGGTCCTTTAGGGTATCTCACAGTAAAGAAACTTGTAACAGGCTGAGACTATTTGAAATAGAGACCCTCCACAGCAGGAGTCTTCGGTAGAGGAAGGATGGGCATACTACTGTGTATGCAGCACCATCTGTTTCCCATATCCCCTAGAAAGAGAATGAACTCAGCAATGATGTTCAGAGTCAGGCTACCTGCAGCAAACATTGTCTAGGATTCACGTTGACAATATGTATGGGGAAGGGAGGGGACTTCCTAAATCAAATGCTTGGTTTTCTAAACTTTAGTTTCATACTCAAGGAGTTGAAGATCTTGTCATCTCACTAATGAGTTTTGGTTAGCCCCAAATGTATGATTTGCTGCATAAAGTAGATATTGTGTGCTTTTTAGATGCTTGTGTTGCAATTTTCTACGAGCTGTGCGTGGGTCCACTCTCAAATAACATAGATCATTGGAATCAAGAGCAAAAGAGACATTATTGCTTCTGAAAGAAAACAAAAAACAAAAACAAACAGACAAAAAAAAAACAAAACCAACATTCAAACATGAAAGAAAACTGTGCTCAGGAACAACTGCACCATTCTTGACCATTTTATTCGAGGGCTTTATTTACTTATGGAGCAGAAATAAAATATTTTAAAATTTACCAAGAAGACAGGAAAGAATAATCTAAGAATTCAACATTTTCCCCTAGTATATTTTTCTATTTTCTTTCTGGCTTACTAAGAGATGGAGTGGAACACTACAGATATCTACCAAGCAGTTTGTGCCTCTAAACCCATTTTTTTATTTTTACTGTTGATTAAGCTTTTCTTTGAAAATCTCATACACAAGAACTCAGTTTACCCCCACGCTCTCACTCTTATCTTCTTCCTCCTACGTCACCTTGACCTCCAAGAGTCCCTTTTCCACATTTTGTGAATTTTGTTTTGCAACTCACCAATTTTAACAAAGATCTTCTTTGTGACCATGGGTTTGGAAACACCCACTGAAGTCTGTTGGCCTGGCCATTTGGTATGCAATGAAGACAATGAGTCTCTTTTCCCCAGGACCATCAGGAGTCAATAGTTGAGCAGAAAGGTATGCGGCCCTATGAGCCACTCTTTGAACAAGGTTTGGCTGTTGACAAACCTAGTCTTACATAGGCTCAGTGCAACACACTGGGGCTGCTGTGAAATCTTATTTGCAATGTATGTGCTATGCACTGAAGACATTTCCCAGTCCTCCTTACTATCATGTCCACTCTTATACAAGCATCAGGCACATACATTTTCTTGCTCACACGTGTGTGAGATGAATTCTACACATGTGACCACAGAAAGAGTCCCACTGCATATACCCTGATCATAGTACATCAGTAAAGTGTTGATGAAGGTCATCAAAAATAGTATCTAGAAGAGAGTAAAATACCTGATATTAAGAGGTGAAAAGAGTGACCAGTTCCTGAGTAGGTAACAAATCCAGAAAAGAAGAACATGGAGGATAGGCAGGTGTTTGTAGACAAACCAGTGCATGGACACACAGACTGATCCAAATAGACCAATGCCAGTAGCATTAGTTGACTCCAAATGTAAGCAGAGGCAGAAGCTTCTTCTCACACATCTGGCTGCACAGCTGCTTCAGGAGTTGTTCTTTTGCCTCTGTTTAGAGGCCACAGCTGCAGATTAGCACCAAAACTGTGCTACGTCCTGTTGGTTTCTATCAACCATGTCAATGTGTAAACAGTCCCTTGAACTCACCAGCAATTTCCTTGCTTATATCTGCTGCTTGGTTCCTGTGAGGTGTCCAACAGATACATCTACCATCCAAATGCTGAATGAATAAAAGGGTTGTCATAATTACACCAAGGCAGAGAGTCCTGTGGCCGTCTACCAGGCACCTCTAACTATTATCTACTAAGTGATCAGCATTTCCAAGTCCATCTCTCTACATCATCATTCTGTCCATATTTCTTGTTTGCATCTCATCATTGAAGACCTAGTCAAATGCAGAAACCCAGTGTGCAAGAAGAGGTCTAGGTTATGTGTGTCTATCTTGCATCAGTAGCCTATGAATCATATTTACTTTTCCGAAAGGAAATGGAATCACTCAAGCCTCATTGTTCCTAGTGAACTCGTGATGGTTCTTACTGATTATCTTGAACTTTTAGTAGGGTTTGCTACCTTTTCCTTAATTGATTTCAGATTTTTACTTATGGCTGACATCATACCACCAGCTGAATTTCCCTAGCAGCTAGAAAATTCCACTTGTTTCAAATGAGATCAAATATCTTGTAATTATGAGGTTCTAGTTCTCTCCCAGCCTTCATATTTCTACAAAGTTATAAACACCAACATGGTGTTGCATCTATTCCTAGCTTATCCCTACACTGTGAACCTTGGAGAGTAGGGTTATTATCTCCATTACAGCATCACAATCTTTACTGGCACCTGGCAAACTGTCAGTGTATCCAAATTCGGAATAACAGCTTCCTGAATTTAACTTAAAGCACCAGTGTTGGTGTTTTGAAATTTACTCATGTCTCAGAGAATTCAATTATTTCTCAGGAACTACATTCTATCTACTCTAATGTTTACTTTAAAAAAGAACTATCATGTGCTAGAGAAGACAATGCATGACTCCTCCTCTCCACGGTCATATGGTAGAGCAAATCCCTTCACCTCCTTCTTCTAAGCAGTGTTATGAAGCTTGTCTCCTCTTCAGCATCTTACATCTTTGACCCTTACACTTAACTATTCAGATCTTTTCCAATCTCCAGTCCTTCATCCTGTGCACATACATTAGAAAACTTCTTAACTAGTCATCGGCCCACAAGACAGCTTTCCTTGCTTTCCTTATCACAACCCATAACTATTACTCTCCTTGGGTTTCTGTTCAGATAGCTTCCAACTGATTCAGCATTCTTTTTGTTTCAAGTCAAACTGCTGGATTAGGCACTGATTGTTGTTTTCACAAAGGACAAAAAAAAAAACAAAACATTCTTTAATGGTGACGATGAAATAATGGTGGGGAATTTGGAGATCAGGGGATGTGGATGAAGCTCACACAAATGTACCAGTCTTGAAACTGGCTGCTATCTATTGGACAGTTAGCTGCTTAAGGGTTGGTTTGCGAGCACAGTTTGAGGATTGGGCAAAGAAAAGGAAAACTCCTTTCTGGGCATCAGAAGTTCCCCAGGTTGTCAAATTAGGTTCTGGAGAAAGGGGTGGGGAGAGAATCTGGCAGAAAGAATAGGTGACAGCAATTAGAGCCTAAAACATCTGTAATGTGAGTTGTAGCATTTGCTGTTGCTTTACAGGTTTGGGTTTGCAAGGCTAATCAGAGGAGGCGATTCCTGCCAAGTGAGGCATTACTGTTGGAAAACAGGGTTCTGTCCCCTGTTCGGCCATTGGCTCGTAGATGGAGAGCAGGGCATGTACCTCTAACACTTCAGTTTCCTCCTCTCCTAGTATGTGAGTATGTTTCCTCTAAAATTGTGTGAGCCCATGTTTGTGAACATACCTTTCAGCTTCCATAGTCAATGGCATTCTGAGTAGCTAAAGGTAGTACTTCTTAGGGTTGGAGCAAATTGAGATTAGCTTCACAGATCACTTGTGCTCTGGCCACTATCCTGGAGTAGATAGAGGTTCTTCCTCCAAGAGACAAAAAACCAGGAACCAACTTATCCTGTGAGTGAAAAACACAGCACTGGTACAGATCCGGGTTCAAATTCTTATGAGTTAAGTGAACTTGGACGAAATATGTCTGAGCATCAATTTTTCAACTGTGAGATGTCATTTCTTTTGGACCCACTTTATAAGGTTGCTATGAGGGTTAGAACAAGGAACTTACATAAAGCATTTGGCCCAGTAAGTGGTTGTGAATGATTCTCAGCCAATATGGTAAGACTTACATAAATATATGATTAAAAGCTACCAGAGAATAGGTTAGACATAAATGAGATGAGTTTTTTGTTTTGTTTTTAATTTTTTATGTTTTTATTTCTTCAAATTATATCTCAATCACAATCCCCTCCCTACTCCTCACTCCGGTCCCACCCTCCCACCCTCTTTCTCCTCACACACCCCGTCATCTGCTTCCTTTTTTTTTCTTTTTAGTTTAAGGTATATCTTTTCCCCCCGCAATAGCTCCCCTTTTCAGTCCAACAAGTGGCTCTTTCTCTTATAACAGCAAATACAATACAAACAACAAAAAAATTAGGCCACAATTATGAAAATTATAAGGCTTAGCATACATTACCAATGTCCAGTCCATATGTATTTGGCAACTGAAGAGATGAGGTTTTTATTACTAATTTACAACAAAATAATTGGAGTTCTATATCTCCAAAATTATCCAAATCTGGTCCAGAATGTGGAAATAAGTACTTCATAATCCTAACATTTTATTCTTTGAAAGAGAATCTCATTCAGCTGACTACCTGGTAGTCTCTGGTGGGTGATATGTAGTAGGGGTCCCAACACAATTTTGCCTTATTTAACATTTTTTCTCTCAGTTAAACTCATATATTAAAAATAATCAACATGTGAGAACTTGTTCTTAGCCACTGAAGAAGTATAAAGAGAGCCATTGACTTTAGGAGCTACTTATGAGAACAACATACAAAATATCTAGTTTAGAGAAAACACAGTTAGATGAAACACATATAAAGTATGTAACACTATGAGGCAACAAAGCTAGAGAATGGGGGAGGGGCTTGAAATTGACTTTGTAAAATTAGTAACGAGTTATAAAACAATACTAAAATGGGAAAATTGTCTGAGAAGGAATTTCACCAATGTATGATTCTAAGAAAATGCTGGCATGCTTAAAGGAAAGTAGGCATTGAGCCTGGACATGTTGGGATTCTCAAAGTAGGCAGCCAAAGGCCAAGGAATGTTCGTGAGTACTGGACACATGATCTGAAACGGACAAAGACAGTGTTAAGATTTTTAAAATTAATTAAATCAGTAAGTCAACAGAATCTATTAAACCTCTAAATTGTACCAGAGAAATGAGAATCTTTAGTAAAATCTGTGACAGCTGATTGACACCTGAAATAGCCACTACTCAGATACCAAGAACTGGAAGTTCTCTGGGCCACAAATCAGGCACATTCTGCACTTCCTTTCATTCTCCAGTTACCTACAGGCAGTATTTACTGAAGGTTTCTATATGCCAGGAATTGTGTTACATATCCTGTAAGAACTGTGCTCATTCCCAGTATGGTCTTAAAAGGCAGTCACTGCTGCCATGTTTTAGAAGGGCTAAACTTAGTCTTCCAGATGTTAAACAACCTGATTCGGGTTACACCACCAGAAAAGCATGGAGGATGCAAACCCAGGTTGATCTGGTTCAGGCTTTCAGTGTTCATTTAGCTAGTCTCTAGCCTGTTCAATCAGCAAGCCCCTCTCACCACAGAGAAGTTGAGAGCATGTATAAGAATGTCACTCCCTTGTGAAGTCTCTGTTTAGCTCCGTTCCCCATTTTTTGATTAGATTAGTTGGTTTCTTGGCATTTAATTTCTTGAGTTCTTTGTAAATTTTGGATACTAGCCCTCTGTCAGATGTGGGGTTGGTGAAGATTTTTTCCCAGTCTGTAGGTTACCATTTTGTTCGAATGGCAGTGTCTTTTGCCTTACAGTAGCTTTTCACTTTCATGAGGTCCCATTTATTGATTGTTGGTCTCATGTCCTGAGCTGTTGGTGTTCTGTTCAGGAAGTTGTAACCTGTACCGATGAGTTAGAGGCTTTCCTTCACTCCCTAATGGCTGAGAGGCACTTGGAGAAATGCTCAATGTCCTTAATCATCAGAGAAATGCAACTCAAGATGACTCTGAGATTCCATCTCACACCTGTCAGAATGGCTAAGATCAAAAACTCAAATGACAGCACATGCTGGCAAGGTTGTGGAGAAAGGGGGACCCTCCTCCATTGCTGGTGGGAGTGCAAACTTGTACAAACACCATAGAAATCATTCTGGAGATATCTTAGAAAAGTTGGAATAGCTCTACCTCAAGACCCAGCCATACCACTTCATTCCAAATGATTCCTCACCAAACCACAAGGACGTTTCCTCATCGATTTTCATAGCAGCCTTATTTGTAATGGCTGGAAACTGCAAACAACCCAGATGTCCCTCAACTGATGGATGGATTAAAACAAACAAACAAACCGTGGTCCATCTACACAATGGAATACTACTCAGCCATCAGAAACAACAAAATCATGCAATTAGTAGCCAAATGGATGGAACTAGAGAAGCTCATCCCGAGTGAGCTAACCCAGACTCAGAAGGATGCACATGACATCTATTCACTTATAATTGGATTTTAGCCATATAGTACAGGATAACTATACTACAGCCAATGCACCAAAGGGAACATGAACATAGACTTTGTTACCTGTCAATGAGACACTTTGCCCTAGTGGTGGTGCCTTGTAGGCCCCCAGTGTATGAGGAGACTCTTGGCCCTCATATGACTGCTAAACTGGGGCGGGGGACTGATATGTAGGGACACTCCACTCCAAAGGAGTGGGATGGAAGGGATGGGGGTAGAGGGTGGGAGGGCAAGACTGGGAGGGGTGGAAACAGGGCACTGTGATGGAGATGTAACCTGAAGTAATAAACATAAAAAAAGAATGTCACTCCCAGCTCATCGTGTCTCTATCGCAAATTTGTCCACTGTTCATAAGCTAGCATCAAAAAAATTCTGTCCTCACTCCCAGCACAGAAGAAGGTGTAAAGATATTTTTAAAGTTGGAAATAATTTCACACATTATCCAAATGTGCAAAATCAAAGTGCCTAATGCCTCTTCTAGCAGTTTGGCTCAGCATGCTTTAGATACCCTTCTACAGGCTCTTGTAAAACATTCTGTGGGAAGCCCCACTTTGAACTTTTAGTTAGATATATGTGTTACTGTGCTATTTACGGTGATGAGGTTTGTCTCCTGCTGATCTCTCTCTCTCTTTTATTTTTTTTTAAACTTCACACAATCTTGCTTGTTGTAGCATTGTTTTCATATGTTCCAGTATTTCTGTTATTTACTCCTGGTTTCTGGGTTACAGTTGCGATTGAAGAAGCCGTTTGTTTTTGCAAGGTTAGAGAGGGGAGTAAGCTGAAATTTAGCAAAGAAAAATTCTATTTTAATTGGTTTCTACATAGCAGCTGTCCATACACATTTTGTAATACTCCTTGCTTGCTAAAGGTGCATTCATATTCCAAAATGATTTGTTTTTCAGTTGCTATAATCATAACTTCTTTTAGGTAGCTTTCATCAAGTATCTTAAGCTCAACTTTTTTTTTTTTATTTTATCATTAGCTATTAGGTCTAAACATGCCAAATGAAGAAGACATTTCAAAAATTCATAAACTAAATGAAGCATTCATTATAAATGAAAATATAAAAACTTGAAGATCATCTAAAATTTTCAAAAAGAGCCTTTTACTTTACAAAACTATAAAATCATGTGTCACAAATATTTTCAAACATTAAAAGATTATCAATAGTTACTCAACAAGCTACAACTATGAAAACCAGAGTTCAGTATTTCATGATACCATTACTGTTATCTATAAATGAATTTCTACTTTCCAAGCTGTGGTGGAAAAAAGATCATGCTTCTAACTTCATCAATGTAAGTTTGGAAAGCAGTCATAACAATCCTTACATTTAAAGAATGGAAGTTGTCACATAAATTTAAAATGAAAAGCAAAATAGAATTCTCAGCCTAATCACTTAATGATGAGCAATTTCAAACAGTTTTGTCTTTGTACAAGGAAAATATTTCAGGATACAGAATGATAACATCAAAGACAACAATGAGTGAGGTAAGCCTAGAATTCATTGGTGGCAATTATACCATCAAAAGTGACATCAAATAATTTTATTTTTAAGTCCCAGGAATTTAAAAGTTGTCAGTCCTGAAGCACTGGCATCAGAGGCAGGATATGAGTGCTTTCTTCTATAAACTCATGAGATAAATAAGTATCACTTCTGTGGGAAGTGTTTCATAATTACAGCGTTCTTCATAAAAGATTAGGGAGACACATGGCAAGTATTTTATTTTTACTTAAATATTTTCTTTTGGTTACTCACTTTCTATATTATTTTCTATAGTCCAGGGACTTTAGTTTGTATCTTTTTTTATTTAGTGATCATTGCTCATAGATTTAAAAAATATTTTGAAATTAAAATATAATTATGTTATTTCCCCCCTTTCTTCTCATCCCTCCATTACCAACCATGTAGCCCTCTTTGCCTCTCAAATTAATTGTCCCCTTTTCTTTAATTGGTTAATAAACACTAAGTAGTCATCCCTGAAAATATATACATACAAGTAATAATTTATGGACTGGACTGAGTAGTGTGTGTGTGTGTGTGTGTGTGTGTGTGTGTGTGTGTGTGTGTGTG
>CAJQZJ010032076.1:9802034-9831525 GCA_907164525.1 Lophiomys imhausi
TGTGTGTGTGTGTGTGTGTGTGTGTGTGTGTGTGTGTGTGTGTGTGTTGGTGTCCTTTCATTCTTTCAGGTTATCCTGCATGAAGCATGTGAGCCAGTCAGTGCCATGTACCTCACTGGAAAATGTATAGATTTTTGTTCTAGAGAACTCACTTCATTTCCCCCTCCATCCACTAATTTTGTTCTATCTGCTCCAGCATTGGTGGACCACAGAAATGTTTATCTCTGCCTAAGTGATATGCCCCACTGGATATGTAAATGAGCTTAAGGCCCCATGGAAACAGACTGCTATGACACCTCAGCAAATCTCTGTGCTTCCCAAGCATGTAACCTTAGAGCCTTGTGCTTCAGTGCACCATACATATTAAAGCATGTCTTCTGCACAAATATTACAACTGCCACAGACCCTGAGGATATCCAAATGTGAATATGAGGAGCAGACAATTGTCTGCTAAAACTGTAGTAACAGCAAGATGTGTCAGTACAGTAAAAATTTTATCTAATCTTATCTAATTTTATCTTCAGGCATAAGAAAATTAATGGACATGCCTTGTTCTGAAATCCTACAGAACTAGAAAGAATATGCTTTAAAAAAAAGATAGGTTAACACTAGAGTGTAATTCATATTAGAATGCAAAATGTATGATATACTCCTTATTTCCAAGTTTAGAGGGATTTGGGGAAAACATCATAGTATGCCAAATATTGGCAACAAATTCCACCAGAGATGACAAACATGCCTATACTGTATGTAAAAATAATATGGCATTTGAAATGTAAGCATATCAGGTTATAGCTGCAAAAGTTACTGGTTATTACACCTACTGGTTGTGTGATACTCCCCTGTCCATAAGGAAGCCACCTGGGCATTATCCTTATTGTACAAATGAAGAAAGCAGAGCTCGAGTCAACCAACTGGTGTCTGAGTATAGGAGTAAGTGCTCTTATTCTCAGAATGGCGGCTCTGAAGTGCACCGGTGCCATCAGAGATCTTGTCAGAGATGCAATTCTGAGTCCCAGCTGAGACTACTGCACTGGAAACTCCATGGACTGGGCAACCGGTCTCTTTTGGTAAGTGACTCTGAGGTGCTCAAACTTGAGGACAGCTGGCCTTTGGAAGTAAGAATATCTGCAAAGATCCCATCTAGATGTTAGAACTATAACTGTTTCCCTCTCTTTTTAGCAGTTTCTGATGGTATTGTTTTAATGCTCTCTCACATGCTTCCTAATATTCTTAATGCTTTAATTTTCAACATATTGATGATATATGTTTTTGCTGAAAATTTTCTCTCTCATTTTCATTTTTATATTTCCTTATCACTTGCTTTATTGGAAATTTTCCATAAAGAAAATAGAAAATTCAGCTTTTGGAGTTTTATTTTTAGATCTGTTCTAAGTGTAAAAGTGATTACAACCTTCTAAGTTGAGTGTGTACACTATTATTTGTATGTATGTTTCCATGGCTGACCATTTGGCATTGTACAACCAATTGGTGTGCTCTTCCCTGAGGAAGATCACCCCTTCCCAGTTTTCCCCCATTGCCTTTGTGTAGGGTTGAGGCCTCATGTCTTTTCCTAAACAGTTTGGCATGTTCTTTAGTGCCATCCTTGTTCAGTTTGCATTGGAGCGGTCATGTTTGTAAGACTTTATGAACATAGCTTCTGATATTACTAGGAGACACAATCTCACAGGAAACTCTCTGATCCTCTGTATTTTACAATCTTTCTGTCTCTTCTTCACAGTGTTCCCTGAGCCTTAGGTGCAGAAATGTTTGTAGACGTATCCATTGAAACTGGGCTCCACAACTCTGCATTTTGATTGGTTGTGGTTTTCTGTAGTGATCTCCATCTGTTGCAAATTGAAGTTTCTGTGATGTGGGGTGCAGACAACATTTATCTGTGGGTATAAAGACAAATGCTTATAGATTGCTGTTAGGGATTATGCTAGTTTAGTAAATCAGAGATTATAGATTCTCCTTCAATAACTATGAATTTGCTAGCCCTGAATAGTTAATTAGGCGATCTGTACCAGACATTGTATCCTTCTAATTGAAAGGGTCTTAAGTATAATGGAAGAGCTGTTGGTTATTGCCATGTTATGTGTGCCACTACTGCACCCTTGGAGTTACTATGCCATGCTGATCATTGATGTGGATCACAGGCCACAAAGCTGGGTAGGATTATTGGTTGCCTCCTTCCTTTGGAAGCTTGCATGGCATATTTCAGTACCATGAAAGCTGGTCCTCAGGGAGGGAGAGCCATTCTGGTCAGTTCCAGCTCAGGAGTCTCTAGGTCTTGTTTCTGAAGCTCATATCTCTAGCAATAGGGACTTCCACCTCTGGGGGTAACCGAGGGCAACAGCAATATGCTGTATGTTTCAGGAATCTCCTGGACAGCCCTGACCAACAATTCAAAAAACGGCTTCTCATGTCGAACTGGGGTTTTTGTTAGTTGGTCTTTGGGTTTTAGAGGGAGCATCATCAGCCCAGATGAGAAAATTTCATTAGAATTCTATTTCTATATCCACACACAGAATTATATTCATTATAGGTTTTATTTTAGGTAATTAGTTAATAGTATAATTCCGTATGGCTTTTCCAGACATCCTTATTGTGTTTTTAACCCATCTCCCTCCTTCTGTATTTACCTCCTCCACTTCTATTTTTCCTCTATCAAATCACTTGTATCCTACTGATCCCTCTGTACCCTCTTCACATTGACTGCTGTATTGACCTCCCTCTATTATACATATATGCATATAATAACAATTATAGGAGGGTTTCAAGAAATGGCCATGAATTTGTAGTAGAGAAGGAGGGGGTATATGGGAGGGTTTAGGAGGAAGAAAGGGATAGATGAAATGTAATTAAATTATAACCTTAAAATTAAATAAGGACAGAAATAAAAATAAGGTAATTATAAAGTTTTGAAATAAACCTTGTGGAGGAATGGCTTTAGCTATGGGATATGAAATCCTCTCCCAGGGCATGAATGAAGAAAACTGAAAGAATTCCCTGCAAAAACAGATGATAACCCACAAATTATGTGTAGAATGACAATTGTTATTGTTTTCAAGGAAGGGAAGTTGGTTTTAATCTGCAAAACAATGAGTAATTTAGAACAAACTGTCTGATAAAATCTTAAACTGAAGTAAAACTCATAAATTGATTTATGGCAGAAAAATCAGCCCTTGTGTCCAAAAAGGAACAAGACAAAAAAAATTAATATTAAAATGTAAAGGTAAGCAGTCAGACTTATTCTGTCAGGGATATCCCAATAAGAAACAGAGAAGCACATTGTTCAAGACTATCTAACTAGTGGCATGACAACTTTATGCTCCTTAAGGAGGTAACACTGGCTTACTGTATTAGTACTGCTCTCAGAAAGCATGTGCCTCCTATGTCACGCAGAACTGGTTTGAAGATCATGTCCAGGCCACATTTTGATCTCTCTAGAACAAAAAAATTTAAAACATAACTTTATTTTTCCCTAAAAAGAGCATATACGCCTAGTTAAGTAGAATGTCTCTATTCACAGCCAAGAAAATAAGAGAAACGTAGTGACCAAAATATATTTGATCATTATTTTGGCAAAGATCATAATTTGACTTTCTCTGTTGCTTTAATTTGGGAGAAATACTTTCACTTTTTTCCCTACTCAGAAATGAAACTCTTGACTGATTGAATTCATTTTTTGGCTAAGATGCAACTGGGTAAAGGTTACCAAAAGAAGGTTGCAGAATTTTACTGATTTACGTCTAGGTGGAAGGCTTTTTGCCCCTTCATTTTATTTGTTTTTCTTTCTTTTTTATAGAGTAGAGTAGATTAAATTCTATTTAATATAATTAAATTATGCTAAATATTTAATGATGAATACAGGTCTATTTGCTTCTTCTATATGTCGACATTCAGTTAGCCCAGTACCATTTGTTAAAGTTCCTTTTCTTTTTCCACTGTATGGTTTTGGTTTCCTTGTCTAAAATCAACTGTCCACAGGTGTTTGGGATTATTTCTGGGTCTTTGATTCCATTCCATTGATTGACAGTCTGTTTCTATGCCAATGCCATGCAGTCTTTATTACTATTACTCTGTAGTACAGCTTGAAATCAGAGATGGTGATATTTCCAGATGTTCTTATATTGTACAGGATTGATTTAGCTATTCTGAGTTTTTTGTTTTTCCATATGAAATTGAGAATTGTTCTTTCAAGGTCTGTAAAGAATTGTGTTGGTATTTTGATAGTAATTGCATTGAATCTGTATATTGCTTTTGGTAGGATAATCATTTTTATTATGTTAATCCTACTTATCTATGAACATGGGAGAGCTTTTCATCTTCTGATAATTTCTTCAATTTCTTTCTTTGGGGATTTGAAGTTCTTGTCATACAAGTCTTTCACTTGCTTGGTTAGAGTTACCCCCAGGTATTTTATATTATTTGTGGCTATTGTGAAGGGTGTTGCATCCCTAATTTCTTTCTCAGTCCATTTATCTTTTGTATAAAGAAGGGCTACTGATTTTTTTTAGAATTAATTTTGTATCCAGCCACCTTGCTGAAGGAGTTTATCAGCTGGAGGTGTTCTCTGGTAGAGTAAATGCCAACCTAAAGCTATTTATCATTGAGGTAGAGATGGATGTGTTTGGTTTGGCAAAGTTCAAGACTGACCCAGGTAACAATGCTGGACTGCTTCTTATTATTCTATTTTTTCCTTAAATGTATTCATAGTATTGACTCTCCAAACAATTTAACAGGAGAAGATGCATTTTTGAAAGAGTTGATCCATTTCTTTTTAGAAAGAAAAAAAAATAGGTCATTTCTGTCAGTGCCATTTGAGTAGAAAAGTCTAGAACATCATCAACTGAGAGAAAAATCATTAGTAAACAGTGAAGTGTGGCCTCGACCATAACCAGAAACGTTTCTCCAAGACAAGAAGACAGGGACAGGGGTCCCTGTAGTCAGTAAATGTGCTCTACCATCACTTGGAACTGTGACAGGTGGAGAGTACTTTAATAACGTTTGATCCATTCAGACAGATAGACCTGTGCAAAGAGACATTGTAGTGTTACTGAGTTTATCTCACCCCACTTGCTGGGCAAAGGGTCCCATGGGAAAATATGGTACCAAACAGACTTCCAACATGAAATGGTTCATGATCATCTGGAAAACATATGTCTCAGTTTGGACCTTGGTAAAAAATAGGAGACACATTTCCAGTTCTTCAGTATGGCATCCATTCTCTGAATTCCAAAAGATTATTTTCCTAAGAAAGTAATGAGACATCTGAGAGCCAGGGTACAAATGGACACTCCATGCCTATGTGTAAGAAACAGGACTGCTTGTGGTAGAAGTGAACACTAACATCCAGGCTGTTTTCAAAGATGCCAAATCCCTTTCCAAAGCTCACAAATAAAGGGGTATGACCATTTCCCAAGCTCTCCTAATTTACAACAATCATCTCTAATGCCTTTCATTACACTTTATCTGTATCCTAGAGCATCAAACACTGAGTGAAGGGATTCCATTTATCCCATCTACTTGGTAAATTGGATCACTTATGTGAATGAAAATAATTCTTTAAGTTTTAAAGAATGCCATCTGGTTCTGATATTCAAGAATTTGGTGAGCACATCCATGTTTACTCTAGAATTTTGTCTTAATAGCACTCCATCTGGAGTAAATTTCCCATACAGGAATATCAACTAGTTGTGTTACACTCTAATACTGAACTCCCTCCTAGTTTTTTTATTATGAGAGGCCTTTCTGAGAATAAACTTACAATGCAGACTTGAAAGTAGAAATAGATTCCAATCACAGTCAGGCATTCGGGGTCATGCTGAAAAATAGGATGGATCATCAAGACTCCTCTGGCCTGCTGCAAGAAGGAACTCAGCCTGGAACCAGTATTTATTATGGAACTCAGTGTTACACATGGTCTTTAAAAAAATGTGAAGAGCCATGTCAGATCTGAGATCACTCCTTTCTCAGCTCTGCCTTTACCTTCTCTGCCTTCTCCAAAGCCATACATGTGTGCCTTGCATTAGCTAGGCTTATTCATCTACACAGTCCTTTTTCTTTATCGCAGTACAGTTTGGAGTTCTTCAGAACATCAATAGCTCGAGTCTTAGAGCTGCTTTATTCACAATTCTAAGAGAAATAGTGGATGACTATCCTTTGAAGAATGGGATAACCTAGTTCTTCTTTTTGATTAGTGGCCCATCTCCAATCAACAAATCATGACAAGGGAATGGGGATGGGTCACGCGATGAATGGGCTTTCATTTAAAAATAATATTGTATTTATTTAACATGGGAGGAGATTTTGTGCCAGTGGACACACGTGGAATTCAGAGGGAAGCTTGAAGGAGTTGTACTCTGTTTCCACCATGTAGGACCCAGGGATCACATCCTGCCCATCAGAATCAGTGGGAAGGGCTTTTACCCCCTAAGCTGCCTTGTGTTCTTAGGCTTGCTACTTTTCGGAACCAAGGGTAGGTGATTTTATAGAAATTTCTGTGGAGCCAAGCAGAGACAGAAACCCATTTAGTATAAAGTAAAACAAGAGATCTGGATCCTTTGGGATGGCATCCAGTGTTTCAGAAAATACTTTCCTTTGGTCAAAGGTGTTTGAAATTACACTGAGGGATTTTTACAGATCTTTTGTCTCCAAAGACAGTGAGATAACAAATGCTATCATGGTTGACTTTGTAGGTTTTCAAATGAAAATTGGTATGAACTAACAATCACCAAGGTGTGAAATGCTTGTGATGCTATATTCAGAAAAGTTCTCTCTCTCTCTGTCTCTCTCTGTCTCTCTCTCTCTCTCTCTCTCTCTCTCTCTCTCTCTCTCTCTCTTACAAACACCCCCCCACATACACACACACTCACATTCACATTCAAGTGTATTACATTTATCCCATTTTGCCCTAAAGTATCTGTCTATCAAAGGTACCCACTGCTCCTTGAGAAACCATCTTTATTTCTTTACTAAAGTACAAGACAGTACTACCAATCCTTTCCCTGTATTACTTGTACTGTATTAATAATGTGTCTCTTATTAAAAAGCTATATGTTAGGTTTTGCTAAAAAGAAATGGGTGAACAGAGGTTCTGCTCAAATACGTTGCCTCATAAATTGTTCTTTCTTCTTTTAGCATCCTGGATGTTTGCTCTATAGAGGCAGGCACATGCCTCTAGCGATGGCTCCCCTGTATCCATAGCTCCACTGTGAACTTCTCTTTATTGCCTGTCACTCGTCAAGTGAAAAGCATTGAATCAAAACCACTTGGCATAGTATGTCAGCTTGTGGAATCATGCCCAACTATAAAGGTGTGAGTGAGTGTTTACTGTATCGAGAACAGAGGCAGTAAAAACACGGCTGGCACTCAATGACCTTAACAAAAACATGAAACTTCACAAGGTTGTGTAAGATAAAGTGTGCTTTAAATAAATCTCGGCACTTCCCAGTTTCTCTAATAAATACCATTATGTGACAAGAAATACCATATTTAGATTGTCATGGAAAGTTTAGCTTTAGAGTGACTTCTACCTACCAGGCCAGTTCTTTAGAAAACATCAAACCTAGAAGCATAGTAGAAAAGGGGAAAAAAGATTTAATTCATCACCAAATAACTCCAAAGTGGACTGAGCTCAATTTGAAACTGAGTGTTTGCTCAGTTTATGTTCAAGGGAAACTCATGATCAGAAGGATGCTGGGGAAAATGGCTAGTTACCACCTCCCCTCCCCCAACACACATAATAAATGTTAAGAATTGCAAGGTAATAGTACACCTTTTAAACAAATGGAACCTAGGTTCAAGTGGAAGAGTAGTCAAGCATTTTATTAGGAAAGATTTCTCTGAAGAGCCCATTGATTATGCCCAATAAGTTATAGAAATAAGGCAAACACAATTCAACCACTCACTCTGACATGCCAACTTAAAGCCTCAACACTTCATGAGCCCCAAAACTGCAGGCATCCTTGACCTTGTCTACCTATCACATTACTTTCCCTCTTGCTTAATTTTATTGTGAAATTATGTAACTTTAATAAGAAAGCAACTAGAGCTTAATCCCTTTAAAAATTAACTTTTTAATTATTAACATAAAATGTTTGCTGTCACCTGAACTCCTCGACCTATCACAGACATGTTTTACTTCTCAGAGTGACTGAGGCATTGTCTACTTTCTCACTCGAGGGAGAGTGTCTGGTGCTTACCTGTCACAGATGATCAGGACTTAGAAGTAAGCTAAGTTGTCCACTGGCAAATAGTTCTGGGTATCTGAGGTCCGATGGGAACTGCTCAAACACATTGGCAGGGCAATGTGTTTAAAGTCTCTCTCCTTTAAGACAATTATGTAGCTCCCATAAACATTTTTTTCTTCTTTAAAAAATACATTTATTTATTAATTCAAGTTCCATCTCAACCATACCCCACTCCTTCCTCTCCTCCCTGTCCTACCCTCCCACTTTCTACCACCTCTCCCACCTACCCTACTCCTCCAGTGTGGGGCCCCCACATATCAGCCCCCCTCAGTTCATTAGTCACATGAGGACCAAGTTGCCAATCCTTTATACTGGTTGGGGAAGGAGGTGCTTGGTCAAGTCTAAGCTTTTTCTTCTTTTTTGGTTAGTGTTTCAGTCTCTGTAACCCTCTAGAGGCCTATGTTGGTTGGTCCTGTTGATCTTCATGTGATGATCTTGACCCCCCTGGGTCTCTCTGTTCCTCCTCCCTCCCTTATACAGGATTCCCACAGCTTCACATAATGTTTGAGTATGTGTCTCAGCATCTGCTTTGATCTGTTGCTGGGTGGAATTCCTCATAGGATAGATATTTTTCTCATAAATTATTTTATCTTATTATTGCCCCAAAAGGTAAGATAGTCTATTTTTTAACTCTGTAAGTGTGGTGTGGTTTTTGTAACAGCATAAATAACACCAAAAAAGTGTGATGTGGAAAAAAAATGCCATCCCTAACTCAGACAATGCATGTCACTCACCTGACAGCTCAAAGACAACCCACAATGACTGGAGCTCTCAGTGTCATGGCCTTGGCATATCTTTCTTCACACTGTTCTCAAATTTGTTCCATTTTTCTTATATTTGGATATTTTCCACATCTAAATCATTTGTATTTTCAGATCCCATATATTTCCTCCTATGAATTTCCCAAGTCAAATTGGTTTGTCCTTAGTGGTTATATTCCCTTGAAGAGATGTTGTATCATTTAACCAGATTTCTGAACATTTGGTAACTAGACTAGATTGTGACTATCATTAACAACTCTGTAAAGGATATCTTCATGTCTCTGGCACGACAATACTTGCAGGTCCTATCCTTTGGTTAAATTTAGGAGCTTTAAAGTTTTGATAGGCACCATAAAATCTCTGAAATGGGGTACTTAGCACCATCAGATTTATTCACCCAATAGAAACTGGGTTTTAAAAGTTGAAGGGGTATTTCAGAGGACATAGGCTGTAATCAGAGTTGCAGAGCATGGGTTTGACATCAAAGTTATCTGACTCCAAGCTTTACCACTTTGACTTTGTTTCATGACTTGTTAAGACCTCTGTGGATGCTGAGTGCGATGAACAACCCTTACATTTTTGGAATAGTAGAGTCAGGTGTCAATGCAAAGTTTCATCATGAAAAAAAAAATGACTTCTTCGCAGGAAACTGAATCCTGAAGATGTTTAAATATGGTGGAATGTATCCAATCACTTATCAAATAATAGCTGAACGCATTTTCAAAACCTGACATGACATCATGCCAGGGAAACGTATCCTAAGATACAATGACATAGCTTCTACTTTCTGATGAAAAGGAAGATGTTTACCCAATCATGGGAAGAACAGGGTGAAATTGTAACTAATCAGTATAAACATGTCAGTAAAATGTGGGCTTAAAATAAGTTTCTTGTATAGGAAAAATGTCAGGTTAGGATTCTTCGGGGAGATGCTCACTGAACAAAAACCATTCAGGGTGGGAATAACTAGAGAAAGAAAGTAATAAAACAAATCCAGGAATTTCCAGGTACAGGACTGAAAGTTCCAGGGACTGAACAGTACCAACTCCATGAGGGCCGAAGAGAAGAATGGAGGAAACATTTGCAGAATCTAGGTGATGTAGGGCCTTGTTAGTCTAGGAAGGGAGTGTTATCATTAATACAGTGGGAGTCATCAAAAGACCTTCAGGAGGGCACAAAGTCCCACAGCAGCAGAGTAGAGACTGATTACTTGGCTCCCAGCAGCAACGCTCATCAGTTTATGCACAACTGAAAGCAACTTCTTGAAGAAAAACTCCACATGCTTAAGAACCGCACCTGAAGATGACTGATTGCTAGGATCTCTCTCTCTCTCTCTCTCTCTCTCTCTCTCTCTCTCTCTCTCTCGTCTGTTTGCCTAAAATAAGCTAATTAAAAAGATCCTTTTTTTTTAAGTTTAAGGTATATCTTATTTCCCCCAACAGCTCCCCCTTTCAGTCCAACAAATGGCTCTTTCTCTTATAATAATGGATACAATACAAAACAACAGAGGTAATTAGGCCACAGTTATGAGGGTTATATGGCTTAGCGTACATTGGGACTGGAGGGGGGAGTAGGGAGGGGATTGCCATTGAGATGTAACTTGAAGAAATAAGAAAATTAAAAAAAGAGATACACAGAGAAACCCTGTCTTAAAAAAATAAAAAAAAAACCAACATAATGTATCAATTTTGAATGGTTTTATCACAACCATGAAAGGGGTCAGTGATATATAAAGGGTTAAAGAAGAGAGCTTCCCACAGGGACTCAGCAGCAAATTAAAATTCACTCCCTGCCTCAACAAGCCACTTGCAGAGGCACAGTTTTGGAAGAATCCACTTAGACTAAGAGAGTGTGGAAGCTGGTCCAGAGCAGGGTTTCTGTCCCTAATCCCATATCCCCAGGCTCTGTAAGTGTTCTGAGTATTCTTGTCTATTAAAAAGTGAAGTTTTCAAAAGGAAGACAAATGTAATAGCACTTTTACTCTAAACACATAACTACAGACCTTCAAAGACCTGAAAGAATATCCCAGACATATGCACAAACATCTGGAATGCTAACATTTAACCAAAGAATGTGTGATCTTAACACCTGGCGTGGTAGAGCATGCCAGAACAAATTTTGAGAGTCTGGCTTCCTGTGTAGCACAGGGGATCTTAGAGAAACACTACACCTGCACCAGGAGTTCCTGGAGGATTATGGATACCCTAAAGTTGAGCTGCCCAGAGATATGTGTGAGAAAATTCAACTGCCACACTCTTCAAGGCACACATTATGTTCCTTGTCATGGCAGCTGTACCATTTTCCTAATCCTTCATGCCCCAGTTAGTGGGATGCTTTTCTTAATCCTGGTGGCCACACCTCACATCCTCAGTGGCACTATGCTACACCTCTTGATTCATGTAGCTTTCTTCATTTGAAAGGCCCTCCACTGCCATGGTCCGTTATGTCTGTTAGAATCAAATTCTAATGTCTGGTCAGGGAAAAGCTGAACATTTGGGGGGACTAGTTACAAACCAAGCATTTGAGATATAACAATTAATAATTTTTGTCTTCAAGAAGATTTAAGTTTTATTACATTCCTAGAAACCAACAGATTTCTTCCAGTAAACAAAGTTAAATATAGTAAAATGGGTGAGGGAGATGGTTCAGTAGTAAAGGAACTGGCTGAAAAATCTCGACCCTGAGTTGGATCCCTGAGATCTATGTGGTGTAGGAGAGAACCACTCTCTACAAGTTTTCTCCTAACCACCACACCTATGCTATAGCATATGTGTGCGTGTGTGTGGTGTGTGCGTGTGCGTGTGTGCATGTGTGTGTGGTGTGTGTGTGTGCATGTGCATGTTGTGTGTGCATGTGTGTGTGCACGTGTGTGTGTATGCGAGTGTGTGTGCGCATGTGTGTGTGTGTGTGTGTGCATGTGTGTATTACCTATGTTAGAGTGTATATGGATCCTAGAAAGCAAATTGCAGAGTCGGTTGTATTTCTATGATGTAGTTTCTAGGGACTGAAGACAGATCAACAGGCTTGGCAGTAGTCTCTTTAACCACCGGACCATATGCAATCTTGTTAAAAACTATATGAGTGATATTTTCATTACATCTTTCTACCAGTCATTTCTGTTAATGTTAGATTTCATTGTTTAAGATACAAACAAGTCCCCTGGACTTCTAATGTCCTCAGATTTCATTAATACCCCATTGAGTCTCTGTGTAATTGTTTATGTGTTGACCCAGACTAAAGTTCTAATCAAGTTGGTCTTAATTAATTGCATCATTTTAATCATTCAAATAACCATAAATCTACATACAAATATTGCCATTCAGCTCATAGTCCTCCTCCTCGTTGATAAAGATATCACAGATAACTTGCTAAATTCCAGATACAAATCTTTGATATTCCAATAATTGATAGCTGAAGGCATCATTCAAAATAATGGATGTGAAACTTTACCATAAGACTTTGATCATAATAAATCAGTGTGAATTCAAGTGATAAACTTTTTCTTTCTAGGGAAAAAAAACATGTTTTAAGTAATTGGTCCTATAAGTCAATTTTTGTTTCTTAGATATTTTGGTGGATTTAATAAGGAATATCCCATCCCCATATTTGAATATTTACTTGGTCCCCAGTTAGTGTTACTCTTTGGGGGGAGGTTATGGCACATTTAAGAGGTTCAGTCTTGCTGGAGGAAGTATATTAGTGGGGGTAGACCATATGAGTTTATAGCTTTACTTCACTTCCTGCTTGTTCTGTCTAATTCCTGTGTGTGGTGGAGACGTGATCAATCACCTTTCTTTTCATGCTGCCATGACTTCTTTACGTTACAGACACTCAACCCTCAGGAACCATGAGCAAAAATAAACTCCTCCTTCTGTAAGTTGTTTTTGGTTGTTGTATTTAATCAGAGTGACAGAAAAGAGACCAACACAGAGTAAAATAATTCTGTTTCCCTCTTTTCTTATGTAATGTAATGTAAACCTTTCATCAATTTTTGTGTTATAGCAACTCTTTTTATATTCTGTGAATGCTAAATATAGAATTTTTCTAAATCAGTTAACTATTTTCATGAGAGTGAAACTGTTAAAATCTCAGCCTATAGCTTTATTCATCTAAAATACAATCCTCAACTTGCTAAGAGAACATTTACACTTTGCATTGGAATATTAGTACGGATCTATCACGTACACTAAATGAAAATTATTATATAAACACAACTTCTACTTTAGAGACAGCAAAGTTCTCCAAGACAAGGTTTAAAGGGGAAAATATACTAAAATTATCTTATTTTTTCCTTGAGGAAATGAAACCTATTAAGAAAGTTAATCAGAAAATATGAGTTCCTAGGAGACCTTTACTATATTAGTATATATAATAAAATAAGGTATAGTTTAGTGTATGAGATGGACCACCTATGCTCCCCAAATTTTCATGGTTGACCATCCATAACATACTGGGATTAGGTGGTAGAGCCTTTGAGAGGGCTGATTCAAACACAAGGTAGCCACTTCATGAATGGGAAAACTGCTTTTCTAAAACAGAGTCCAGCTAGATCATCAGCCCATTTCGCCACACAAAGACACTGCAAGAAGGCACCAGCTGTCTGGAAGGAGTCAACAGATGGTGAACTTGTCAACACTTTGATCATCAGGGACATGGTGAGAAGTACATTTGTGCTTATAAGCTCTACTTTATGGAATTTTGACAATGGCAAAGGTGGGCTAAAATAGTACACACATGCCTTTTCATGTATTTTATATCAAAGTCCCTCCTTCCTATTTTTGTCATCAATGCTAAATTTATAGTTGTTTTATATTTAATGGGAGGGTGAAGGTAGGGGGGTAGAGAACAGAAAACAATATCATAGCTCAAACGGGCAAAGAGTTTTCATGGATTAGTTCCAAGAGGGATGACTTCACTGGCTCAGATTCTGCCCACCTCAGTCCTCTCTATAATTTCAACCATATGTGGGCCTCTTCAGTCCTGCTCTCAGAATAAACACAGTGGTGCAACGGGGATTGAGTTTCATTTAAGAGTCTGTATAGCTCTGTGACAAGTAAATTTATTCTTTTAAGTACCTAAGAAGCAGTTTATGAAAGTGTAGGCAGCCCTGTAAGTGGAAAATAAAATGAAAGAAACTCTGTACTTATGCATCTAATAACTTTCCCAGTCACAACAAAGCACAACATACCGTACCACAGGGAAATTTTTCTCAAGCAAGAATGCAAACAACCTTGATATCTAAAAATACGATTTACTGAATCTCTGAGCAATGAATAGCCAAGGCTAGACCATGACAACTTCTTATTATGAGGAACTAGGTAAGGATAAGACTGAAGCAGTTCTGGGGGTGGAAGATGCTGTCACAGAAGATTGTGTTTGCCATCGTGGATCTAGAAGTAAGAAGACACAATTTGCCAGACTGCTCTATAATTCCAATGATCAGGTTGCCTGAACTAAGACAGAGGAGCTAACATCTAGAGTGCCCCACTCAAATCGTTACCTCGTTTAATGTGTGCCCAAATAGAACACCTGTGAAATCATGTTTGGCAGGAGACAGGCCTTTGCAAAAAAAAAAAAAAAAAAAAAAAACAAAAGGTGCACTTACTTTAAGCACCAGGCTTATTTGCTGTCTCTTCACAAGTCTGGTCCTCATGATTACTTTGTCTTATCCCAAGAGCTCTGGTCAATTTTATGTGAACTTGACATTATCTATAGTTATCTGAGGGGAAGTAATCTCAATTGAGAAATTGCCTCTTTAAGATCTGTCTTTAGGCAAACCTATAGGGAAATTTATTCTTTCTTTCTTTCTTTCTTTCTTCCTTTCTTTCTTTCTTTCTTTCTTTCTTTCTTTCTTTCATTCTGTCTCTCCTTCCTTCCTTCTCTCTCTCTTTCTTTCTCTCTTTCTCTCTTTCTCTCTTTCTCTCTTTCTTTCTTTCTCGGTGGTCCTGAAATTCACTTTGTAAACCATACTGGCCTCCAGCTCATAGAGATCAGCCTGTCTCTGCCTCTTTAGTGCTGTGATTAAAAACTTGTACCACTACACCCAGCTGAGAGAGCATTTTCTTAACTAGTGCTATGGGCAGACCTATCCCACTATGGATGGTGCCATCCCTAGGGTGGTGGTCCACCATGCTATAAGAAAGCAGGCCAAGCAAGCAATGAGGATCAGACCAGTAAGCTCCACTCTTCCATGGCTTCTGCCTCCAAGTTCCTGCAGGGCTTGAGTTCCTGCTTTGTCTTCCCTCAGTGGACTGTGATTCAGGATTTGTAAGCCAAATAAACTCTTTCCTCCCCACGTTATTTTGGTCATGGTGTTTCATCACAGTAGTAACCCTAAGCAGGACACCAAGAAACCATTCTCAGGATGGCCAGACAGAAGAAAATTACAAAAAGGTCTAGTACTTGTCAGAATACCCTTTCTTTCATTTCAGTGATGCCCTCAGAGGAGAAGAATGAAATAAATTACACTCTCTCGATAGCCAGGAGTTACTGCCTCAATTTATTCTTCAGTACAGCATTTGAACTACATTTGTGAATCATCCATTAATCCTGCTTCTAAAGTTTAATCATTAGAAACTAATTGTATGCATATATATCATGAAACTATGATACCTCTCTTGAAGTACTGTATTTGTAGTAGGAAATTTTAAAATGGAGACAGCTTTAACATAAGCACTTATAAAATCATGTTATTTTATGTTACTCTCTATACTGCCATTAAAATTACACCAGTGTTTGTGCTACATGATAAACCACTTACAAAACCAAAAAGAAACATTTTATTATAAATGTTAATACGTGATCTTTTTAAAAGCACGCAGCTATGTGGATACTCACTCATGTACAGGTATATGCATGCATGAAGCGTGCTGCCCAGCACATGGGAGACAGAACATATGTGGCTTCTCTCCACATGCAGAATAGCAAGTGGTGTCAAACCAGCAAAATCAATAGACAAAAACCAATGTCCTAATGGAGTTTATATTTTGTTTTTCATTGCTTCTTTGTTTGATAAATATATCTTATAATGCTAAAACATTGAAATACAGTCAATTAGAGAGCAGAATTTAACTGGTTCAGGGGCTCTGGTCAGGGAAACCAGGATGTATAAATATAAACTGTTAATTACAACTAGAACAGTTTCAGTTTTTTTGTGGTTCCAGTATATCATATGTGATTATAGCTAATATTATTATAGTATTTACTTGAAATGTATTAACTAATTATGGTTATGAATATATTAATTTGATTGTGATAATATTTTTATAATGTGTTCATCTTTCATACCATCACATTATAAAAATGGATATGTAGATAATTTGTCAATTATATTGAAATAAACATGAAGAAAAATAGAATTTGGAAAAATCTAAAAGTGATATCCACAAACAAGAATACCATAAATCTTATTATTCTGTCCTCCAATAAAATTTCCAAACTTACTGGAGTCATCCCCACACAAAGAAATATAGATTACATACATATATACATACTTAAAGATATTTACATGTTTTTGTTTTTTGAAGCAGAGTTTCATACATACCAGATTTCACTCAAACACTATGTAGCCAAAAATTACCTTGAATTTCTGATCCTCCTGCCTTAACCTCTGGAACCCAGGATGACAGGCACACGCTACTGGGCAGACGAGGAGTTAAGATAGACTCCCTGGTAGACAGACAGGGAGAGGGACCACAGCTATATAATAAACTTGGCAAATTCCCAAGATAACTGGTTTCTTCCATACCCTCCTGACTTGAGAGCTTGGCAACTCAAAAAAAATGGCTTTGGAGGTTTTATTTCCCACCAGTAGGTCCCTTGCTGATGGACCAACTCAACAAGTTCAAGGTTGGATCAAGATGTGCTACACAACAGCTGTGGGTCATTCAACCATCCCATCTTTCTTCAAACTGATTAACCCTAAAGTAGGGAAGAAAAGTCTTCAGAGATTTAAAAAAAAAAAAACAGTCCTTGAGAAGAGACTGGACTTTTCAGTTTCCTGGGTCCCCTGTCTGCTTTGCAGAGTCTTTTTCTCTATGTATCTGCTGTGTGTGTGTTGTATTTCCTCCTCTCTCACAATAAACAACTTTCTTCTACTGCTGCTATCCAAAGTGTTTGAGATTTCTTCCCTGTCACCTATTGTGGTAAAGTTTTTCCTGTCTTTTAATTATTTAACTGGCATAAAAAACAAACCTAATCAATATCCCTATATTGTATCACAACCATATCTGGTTCACAAAATTCTCAGTTAGAACCATAGACTGTGTGATTTGTGCAAGAGAGAGAGAGAGAGAGAGAGAGAGAGAGAGAGAGAGAGCATTAGTTTCTCAATGTTACTTATGAATCTATTGAAGAATTGAAGAATTTGGAGGCAAAAGCTACGTATGAAATTGTGAGATGACTTTACCCAATGGATACATTTACCTAAGTCATATACTCCTCAAATATTGTGGAAGAGGGTGCAGAAAGATTCTAAGAGCTGGAGCAGCAGGAAGTGTGCGGTGAGATGCTGTCTCCTAGAAATGACAGGAAAGCTACCCTCAGAGTAGCACGAGAATATGGCTGCCTAAACAAAAGGATGGTATCAATAGACATAGCTAATGTGGAAGGAAGACAGAACCCTTTCCATAGATAAGGAATTATAGGCAGCTAAGGACTGCCAAGAGTGGGAGAAATACCCTCTCCAGGGAAGAGCACACCAGTTGGTTATCCAATGTTAAGTCGTCTGAAATCATGTATACACACACAAGCAACAACATACAGACTCAGGAGGTCATATTCATAGGTTTATGCATTTACATTTAAATGTAGCAATAACAAATGGGAAAAAAATGGCCATGAGTTTGAGAGGGGGAGTGCATGGAAAGGAGCTGAAAGGAGGAAATAGAAGGGGAGAAATGCTATAATCATATTTTAAGTTAAAAATGGAAATAAACTCCTATAAAAGTAGAAGGAGAAAAAAGAATCTATGAAATAGACTAAGCAACTTAATCAGCCTTTAGAGAACTGAAGTACAGGGTTTGACAAAAAAAAAAAAAAAAAAAGTCAAGGCTTCTATGAAAACCAGAGATTAAAGATCTCAGATCATGGACATAATTAGAGCATCCTCAGAGAGCTCAGACAGGAGTGTGTGAACCAATAAAACCACTGAAATCATGGGAGACAATATTGATTTATGCTGTATTTGGAAATTAAGCTTCAACTTAGGTCTGCTGAAAAAGAAAAGCTACACTTCTTTGCTCAAAAATACCCTTAATCTGAATTAAATTTAGCTTTCCAGTAGACAGAGCAATGGCAGTAGAAACACTTTGCTTCTCCCCTTTGCCATAGGAAAGTGTAGAAGAGGAAAAGAAGAAAATATTGGGGTTCCCTGTCTGCCACTGACGCCTGGTCTTTGTGTAGACATCGCTGGCTGGATCAGATTGTTATCTCTCTATCATCATTGTTCAATTATCCAAAGGGATTAAATTACAGTTGACTATTTTTCTGTTTGAAAGAAGTTCAACTTTCAACTCAAGTAGAGGAAGGACATAGTGGGAAAAAATGACTTTCACTTATTAATCTTCTTTTCTTTTTTTCCAATACATTTACTTAAATGACTTGCTGAAATTCTTACTGGAGCCGCAGAAGCTGAAAACCAAAGAACTTGCACAAATATTGCCCTTTATCCTCACTCTCCAACCTGAGGAAGTCAGTAGTAACTAAGAAGTTGGGTGACACAGGGTGAATGTTCCATATACAGAATGCTTGAGGACAAAAGTGTTTCTCATTTTAGAGTTTAGGGATTTGGGAAAATTTGTATGAAGGCTCCCTATTGCCATCTCTCAGCCAAGAAAGTATTTCAGATTTCAGATTTTTGGGTTAGGGTTGCATAACATAATGGCGATTTAAAATTCTCACAATACATGCAAAGAAAGACTTGGGAGACTTATCATCTTCATTTGAACATACCTTAGGTATGTCATGGACCTGGATGGCTTATACAATAACATAGACATAATTTTAATCTTAATTATTTGAGAATTTTATAGCAATAATTAACCCTGTGGTGTGGCAAACTGACATAATGTCCTGTTGCAGATAGGGATCATTGTCTTACCTTCTCATATCATCATTTAGTGGAAGATTAAGTGTGAGTTGCACCAAGTATATCCTGTATTTTTATAAAGCTATTAAAATTTCAAAGCAAATTATATTTGTCAAAGTACCTTGGCTTTACTCAGCCCTGCTAACACAAGCACATCCTCTAATTTAGAAAATAAATCTATTTTTATCCGTGAACATTTTCTCTTCTCACCAGAGAATGTACTAAATGTGATAACTCATGGCAGAAATAAAGATACTTAAATTATATTTCTTATTTACACATACTGTACTACAGGTGTTCTCTCCATAAATGTTAGTTTCAATGTGGGAACAGTAGTTATTGTTTCTCTGTTCTGAATGTACCTTTTCCACTCTTCTACTTTTATTGATTACAAATTTCAGCATACATCATTCCCACTTCACCAATTTGAAATCCTTCTTACGTATTTTAATCTACACTAACTTCTAGTACTTTTATTTAATGTACCTTACTCTAAGCTCTCCAGCATAAACTTCTCTGCACAAACTGAGATCCCCAAAATAAAAAAAAAAAAGGATTTTAACTTTCTTGTGGACATCCATCCATTTATTTCTAACCATGCCAGACTGTTCATAACTTATATCAAGACAGATAATCTGTAGCTATGGTTTAATGGTGACTGCTGCTTACAATGCTGCTGTAATATTCTGTAATTTTCTGCATATTTTAAGCTTCCATGTCTTCTATGCTAGGTATTAAGATGAATCTTGTGATCTGTCTTCACTGCTTTTCTAGGAAAACTCTACAAAACATATACTCCAACATCTTATTAACCACCAATTGCTTTGTAATAAACTGACACATTTAAAGCAATGCTCATATATGATCTTGAAGTTTCTCTAATTCAGAAGTCAGGTGAATCATTCCAAGTTTTTTGTTCCAAGTCAAATGAAACAAAAATCAAAGTGACAGCCAGGATGGACATTATCTGGCATGTCTTTTTTTTTTTTTCCAGTGAAGTATTTTTTTTTTATTTTATATAAGTACTTTTTTTTTCTTCAAGTTACATCTCAGTCACAAACCCTTCCCTATTCCCCCTTCCTGTCCCACCCTTCCACCCTCTTCCCCCCAACAGCTTCCCTTTTCAATCCAACAAATGGTTCTTTCTCTTATAACAGTAAATTCTATACAAAACAGCAGAATTAAATATGCCACATTTATGAGAGTTAAATGGCCCAGTATACCTTCCCAATGTCCAGTTCATACATATTTGGCCCCTGACTTTAACCTTCTACCTTCTAACCATCTCCATGAGTTTAAAGTTCTATAACTGACTTAGCTTTCATACTAACTTGCATCACTATTATAACCATCTTCTTAGATCTAGAATGCCCTCTTGATTCCTAAACAACTCAAAATTTAGCTATGAGACTCAAGCTGTCTATTCTTCAACCACCTCAGAGAGCTGAGAAGGATAAATATATCTGATTATATAGGAAGTGCAGGGCCTGCAGGTTCCAATACTAAGAAATGACAAACCAGTGACTACCTGGACAGTTCCCATTTTCTCTCCATACATTCCAGTATCAGTCTTCAGCCTTTTGGTCCTGTTTCTCTGACAGACATTTATTGTAGTGCAGGGATTATGAAGGACTAACCTACCCTGTCTTGGCAGAGCTAGGCTGTCGACTTCCCTGCTACCAAGTTTTGTCCTTTTTGGACAGCAGTCTGTCTGCAGTTGAAGCAAGGAGTTTTTACATGCCAAGAGATAGGCTTGCCACTAATTCAACCATCTCACACTGGAGATTCTTCGATGCTCATCTTCTGCTTGGAGTAGAATAGGGGGTGCTGTCAGGAGCTGATATGTCACTATATCAAAAAAAAAATCTTAATTTAAGACCACATCTTTGAATGCCATATTCTGCAGATCTCTTGGGGTTATCTGGCATGTCTTAATGAAGAAGGACTTACTTTTCAGTTCAAGGATTGGCTGTGTTCATGGTTGTAGGGTTGAAATCCTTTTCTTAGCTAGCAGGGAGTCTCATTCAGTGCCACAAGGCTGTGCTGCATAGGATCCTTCTCATGATGCCTGCCCATCTATAACCTTGCAGACAGCATGGTAAATCATGAATCTTTCTTTTGATTTCATCTTTACTAAAGTTCCTACCTTTACTCAGTGTGGTTGGATTTCAAACTTTGCTGGTTTAAAGGATTTTGTGATTGAATGAAGCTAATCAGATAATCTATTTTAGTATCTACTACTCATATAATAAAATAATTATAGAAGTGGATTTACATCATAACCTTAGGATTAGGAGGTCTGGGATCTTAGGAGCCATTCTTCAAAATTGTGCCTGCTGCACAGACTCAAACATCACTGAAGAATTGCTTTGGTACCCATGAATTCACCTCTTCCTCTGATGTTTTCATCTCTCTCTTTGAATAGATGCCATACGTTAATTCTATAGCTTCCTGTCAAAGTATTCATCGCACTAGTATATTGTCTCCTGTTTGTCTATCATTTTAAACAGACTATAATTATGAAAGTTCATGTGCTGGCCTGTGCCAAGCAATATCATGGATAGTCCCCTAAGAGATATATTGCGTATGCCTTTAAAGACAATGGTAATTTATACCTATATAGTAGTAATGTAAATTCATTACTAGATTGTGAAAATAAGTACTCTGTGTATATAGGTAAAAAGTACTAGTGTTGAGCTGGTTATGATGGCACACACTTTTAATCTTAGCACACAGGAGGCATAGGGAGGCAGATCTGGACAGCCTGGTCTACGTAGTAATTCCAGGACAGCCAGAGCTACAAAATGAGACCTTGTCTAAAAAAAAAAAAATGCTACTAGTGTTGGAAGTGTAGTGTATTATGAGATTTTAATTAGCTACAGAAGCTGAGATTTAGAGGAATGTAAGGGATCAACCCTCAGAGAGAAATGCCTAAGTAGTATTAGGGAGTTATTTCAGAAAAAAAAAGAAACCCAAATGTTAAAAGAATTGTATCTTCCATTTTTTTGCTATACCTTTGATATATATAACAAGGTTGCATTCAAATGATGACTGAGGCATGCCTAGGAGAAATGAAAACAGAACCAATATGTGTAAGTAATAAACTAGTCTTAAAAAGTCTGTCTGTCTGAGCTTAAAGCTAACCGCGGATACAGAAGCACAATTTCTACCACAGGAAAATTATTCCTAAGTCATAAAGTACAGTCTGAAGGCATAGGGATTTTATTTATGTAAATATAAATTGAAATAAATCATTGTATTCTCACAGTAACTACTGAATTCCAGTATGTTGAAATTCCAGTAGCCCAGTATATTCACTATTTGTACTATAGGTTAAGATTCACCTGGTTGTTCCTTCACATTTGAATTTTCTGCTCCTACAGTCATGTAATTTTAATTCATATAATTGAATAAAGTTTCAAAAGCAACACAGGGATATGTTGGTCATCCCAACCACGAAAGTGTGGGCACTGTCTCAGAGTGAACCCAGGAATTGTCAGTGTCCCCCAGAGAAAAATACTCAATAAAAGATGAAGACACTTCAAACACAGAAAAGTAAGTCACTTTCCTCCTTCATGTCAACTCAGGTGATACTTTTAGACATAAATATATATATATATATATAAAATTTTTTTCTTTTATAATAGAAGTTGTCATATGGATGATTCAATTACATATTGTGTAACATAAGAACACACAAATAAACACACTCCATACCCACTCCACACAATTAAACCAGGCATCTTCAGGGAATGTGAAGCTTAAGTATCACCCGCCTCCTCTTCAACCTGACCATCTGCATGGACCATTGTTTTTTAGTTTTTAACTTACAGCAATAAAAAAAAGTGGCCTGAAATTATTTTCTTGGTGTGCTTTAAGATAAGAAATGATAATAATTTTCTTTTCATGTCTGTAAGTTGTAAAGCCTTGAAGTATTTTGGGGAACTATTATTACAGTAGTCAGATATGCAGTAAACATATTTTCTACTATATATATATATATATATATATAAAATCTTTTTGTAGAATGCTAAGACAGTTGAAACATACACACTATTTGGAGTAATTGTTTTTTTCTACTTTGTGACTACTTTCACACTAAAAAGTCAGCTTAAGAATCTTTCTTGGTAGCTCTTTGCAATAGTCTTAAGCAGTTTCCCTGACTTGTTGACATTCTTTACAATGATGATAAGGACACTAATGACCCTTAGAAGACCTATAGCATGCCATGCTAGTGTCTCTTCTAAGAATTTTGCATAGTTAATCCTACACCAACCTCCCATATCATTTACATATTTTACTGGTGAGCAAATGCAATCAGCGACAGTAAATGATCACAAAGCTAGCAAGTGGAAAAGCTGTTAGTGCTGATTAGAACCTTGTCCTAGAACACAAATTCCTGGTCATTATACCATAGAACCATAGCTGATTTACCGCTTAGAAAACGGAATGGTTCTAGCTTCATGTCTGTAGCTGTGATAAAATGTTCTGATGAAAACAATTTACAGAGGAATGCTTCTGATTCCAGGTTACAATTTGCCATTTTGGAGAAGTTAAGGCAGGGACCAAAGCAGCTAGTCACATCACACTCACAGTCAAAACACATGCACTTGTGATGCTGGTTTGCTTGCTTCTAGCTTTCTTGGACCTCCTGCCTAGGGAATGATTCCTTTTGCAGTGGGCTGGGCCATCCTGTATCAGTTAGTAATCAAGACAAGCCCCCACAGGCATGTGCACAGACCAACCCGATCTTGGCAACCCCTTACTCAGGGCTTTCTCAATGTTGTGCCAAGTTATCATTTAAAACTAATCATAACAGGGATCATTCAAATGCATGGGTTCATAGGATTCTTTTCTAAGCTATATAAGATGTAAACACATGAATACTTTGCCTAGTGAATAGCAATACCGAGTATTTCTACTCCTAACCAAGCACAGTTGTTTTCAGACAAACTTTCATTATCTACTCCATTTCTGAGTTCATTGATGATTGGTCAACAAGCTCATCCTGCTAATGTTCAGTGATAGCTACTATGCATGAATCTTTAAAGACCAGCACGGAATAGTAGAGTGACATTTCTACCTCAGGGTCTTTGTACTTACTATGCACTCTGTCTGGAAGGTCCTTCTGCATAAGATTTTAAAGCTTGTTTATTCTCTTTATTGCTTTTCCACAATGCTATGTCATCAGAGAATCTTATTACAACACCACCTTAGTTTTAGAAGGAGTGCTATTTTCTCTCTTTATTTGATATTTCCTATATGTATCCAATCATGCCACTAGGAAAAAATCTCCTGTGAGGTTGGCAAAATAAAAAGGGAAAGATGGAGTGAACCATGGAGACAGGTGGGTAATTTTGGGAAATATATGTTTATAAACAAGAATGAATTTTCTATCCTCTCTTGACCAAAGTACCTCAGATCATAATAAAATAATGCTTTCTTAACTTAAGATTTTTGATATCGAGACATGTCAGCTCCTGACAGCACCCCCTATTCTACTCCAAGTAGAAGATGAGCATCGAAGAATCTCCAGTGGGAGATGATTGAATTGGTGGTAAGCCTTTCTCTTGGCAAGAAAAACCCCTTGCTTCAACTGTAGACAGACTTCTGTCCAAAAAGGACAAAACTTGGAAGCAGATAAGTCGACAGCCTAGCTCTGCCAAGACAGGGTAGGTAAGTCCTTCATAATTCCTGCTCTACAATCAATGTCTGTCAGAGAAACGGGGCCAAATGGCTGAAGACTGATGCTGTAATGTATGGAGAGAAAATGGGAACTGTCCAGGCAGCCACTGGTATGTCATTTCTTAGTTTTGGAAGCTGCAGGCCCTGCACTTCCTATATAATCAGATATATTTATCCCTCTCAGGTCTCTGAGGTGGTGGAAGAATAGATAGCTAGAGTCTCATAGTTAAATTTTGAGTTGTTTAGGAATCAAGAGGGTGTTCTGGATCTAAGAAGATATTTTTAAAATTATGAGGCAAGTTAGTATGAAAGCTGAGTTAGATATAGAACTTTAAACTCATGGAGATGGTTAGATAGTAGAATGTTAAAGTCAGGTGCCAAATACATATGGACTGGACATTGGGAATGTATGCTAAGCCATATAACTCTTATAATTGTGGCCTATTTATTTCTGTTGTTTTCTATTATATTTATAGTTATAAGAAAAAGAACCATTTTTTGGACTGAAAGGGAGAGCTGTTGGGGGGGGGAAGAAATACCTTAAACTAAAAAAAAAGAAGGGAGGAGGATGGGGGGTTGAGGGAGAGGAGGGTGGAAGGGTGGGACTGGATGGGGGAGTAGGGAGGGGATTGTGATTGAGATGTAACTTGAAGAAATAAAAAATTTAAAAAAATAAAAAAAAAGAATGCAACACTCTCTGCCCTGGACCTTCCCCTTTCTCTGTATAAATCAGAGATCTCCATAAGGTCACTCCCTGGCTTATCTTTATCTATGTCTCTCATCAATTGTTTTCCACACCTGTTTTGATTCTTCCAATGAAAATAAGTATATGGCCTCCATAGAGACTAGCTTTATTTTAAAAGCTTCAGAAATATCACTCAAGAGATATAATTCAGTAACATCATAAGTGGTAGTTGTAATCACTTGTAATTTATGATCCAATGATCATAGATACATGATTGAAGAAAAATATTCTCTTTGTTTCTCAATTATTAAAGATTTGCATGCGTGGTTTCTTCAAATATGATATTAATTATCAAAAATAAATTTAAGCTTCTTTTCTGAAAGGGTTAATTTTCACTAGCCTTTTCCCTTTCTGGGACTCTAGTTATTTACGGTAGGTGTATCTCCATTGATGTATTTGTAATTACTCTGTTTTTCTTTGTTTTGGGAAAATGGTAGCTTTGTCCTCTGTTAGCTTTTAAGACTGATAATGGCCTTGTAACTTTATATAGTAAAAGTTCCTAGGAGGAGGATAAGGTGGAGAGCCTAACTGAGACTTCTAACAGCGGGGGCTACTGAGACTGAAGTGATCACACCCGGTAGTCAGATAGAACTTCCAGTGGAGGAAAAGGGACACCAACCCGCCCACAAAACCTTCAACCCCAAATTTGTCCTATCTACAAGATATGGAGGTATAAAAGATGGAACAGAGATTGATGGAATGGCATTCCAATGCCTGGCCCACCTTGAGACCAATCTTATGGGAGAGACACAACCCCTGACACCATTAATGACAATCTGCTATCCTTGCTGACAGGAATCTAAAGTAATTGTCATCTGAGCGACTTCATCCATCAGATAATGGAAACAGATGTAGAGACCCACAGCCAAACATTAGGCAGAGCTCAGGGAGTCTTGTGGAAGAGTTAGGGGAAGGATTGAGGGAACTGGAGGGGTCAAGGACACCACCACAAGAAGAACTACATAGCCAATTAACTTGGGCACAAGGGGGCTTATAGAGACTGAATCATCAATCAAAGAACATGTATGGACTATCCTAGGCCCACCACATATATAAAACTGATGGGCTGCTTGGGCCTCAAGTGGATCCCCTAGTAATTGGAGAGGGAACTATCTCTGACTTGGGCTCTATTTCTGTCCTCTGGATCCCATTTTCCTAGCAGAGCTACCTTGTTTTGCCTCAGTGGAAGAGGAGGCACTTAGTCCTGATGTGATTTGAGGAGCCAGAGTGGGTTGGTACTGAGTGGTGGTGGTGGGGGATATGAGGGAAGTGGGTGGGAGGGTGAGAATGGATGAAGAGGAAGGAGTAGGGTTGCAATTGGGATGTAAACAAACAAATAAATTAATGAAAAAAATAGAAGAAGGGTATCTAGAGTACCTGTCACTTAAAGACAAAAGCTTTCAAAGTTCAGTTATAGCCTTTTATGTCCTCTTTACATGTGTGTGGGGTTTGAAGCATGTGTGTTCATGTGGCTATGTGCACATGTGCATGTTAACACAACATACAAGTATACCTGGGTATGTATGAGAAAAAGAGGTCCATATCAGGTATCTACCTAAAGTGTTTTCCACCTTACCTTTTGATACAGGGTCTCTAATAAACCTGCAGATCATCAACTCCACTCACCTTACTTGTCTGTGAAGTACAGACATCTTCCTGTCTCTGTAGTTCCGAACCCTCAGAGCTAGGTATCACAGCTGTGCACTGTCGTGGCCAGCTCTGGAATGACCTCTGGAACCTAAAGTCAGGTCCCTGTTCTGGCAGTGCAAGCACTTACCAACACAGCCATATCCCTGCATTTGAAACATGTATCCAGGGGGCTCATCAAAGCAACTTTGTACATGACTCCATGGCACACAGGTGCCCTGTCAGTTTGGACAGGCAAAGTGATTCAGAACAAGCATATGCCTAATCATGCATTGGCAATCAATGGAGAGGTAGTTGATGCTGTGGTAACCCACATTTGTAATCCTAATAAATCGGAGGCTAAAGTAGGAGTATCAGATGAATTTGATGTCAGCCTGGACACATGGCTAGACTTCATCACAAGCAAATGAACCATACGCAAACAAAAGATGGCACCATGTGTGTTCTGCAGAAGTATCTTGTGCAGGATCTAGTCCAACTTTGCATACATCTTGACCTCATGCCCTGGGTACCACATACTGAATGTTTACCATGATCCTAGGAGATCATGGAACAAAGAGCATGGGAGGAAAAAAATGTCAAGTGGAGTATGTAGCCTGATTGAGCTGTATTTGTCAAGTATTTATGTACCCATTCTGAAGCGTTTCTGATGAGGCTATTATAGAAGTTAGTCTTATCTTTATATTTTAAATCAGCATTTGGCTTGTTGGGGATGGGGAGTATTAAAGGACTAAAATTCGGTTCTTTCAATACTCTGTACAATTGAAGCCTCATAAGAAGTTAATCATACCTTTATATTTTTAAATCAGCATTTAGTCTTTTGGTTATGAGGAGTATTCAAGGACTAAAATTTTGTTCTTTCAATACTCTGTACAATTGTAGCCTATTAAGATCTCCTAAACATGTTTCTGAACATAGTTATAAAGCAGTTGACTACACAGGACTAGAGTATAGACACAGTTATGAAATGTAGCATGGTTTCTTCTTTTTGTTTATATAAGAATAGAGAATCCCACTGTAAGTGAGACTCATAGACTAGCCAGGCCAATATTCTAGTCTCTAAATATTATGTATGAGTATTCAAAATTCAACAAATACCACATGACACATAAACAGCATCCTAATCAGTGATTTAATTTTAGTTTCTTGAAAGGTTTTCATATATTTTAATCTTATTCTTTTTCTTTCACCAACTCCTCTCAGTTATCCACTTCCCTATCCACCTTATGTCATATTTTTTCTCTACCAAGAAAGAAAAAACCCAAAGCCAACCAACCAAACAACCAAACAAAAAACAAAACCAAAACAAAGAGGCACACACACAAAATCTACAGAGTCCACTAATTCTGAGCATGAAGCCTGCCCTGGAACATGGCTGATACACTTGGGGACACTTTGCTGGAGAAAATTGATTTTTATTTCTCTGAGTTACAATTAGCTACTTGGTTAGCAGTGGGATTTGGTGCTCATTTCCTCTTCTTCCTGCTGCCATTTTGTCTGCTTTTAACTGTGACAATATATGTTCCGTGTCTTTTTAATTTGTACTTTTTATTTTGTGGAGCTATACTATATTTACATTATTTCCCCCTTCTTTTCCTTCCTTCAAACCTCACCACCCATGTACTCCACCCCTTGATCTCTCTCAAATTCATGTCTTCTTTTTCTTTAGTTGCTATTACATATACCTGTGTGTGCTTGTGTGTATGTGTGTGTGTGTGTGTGTGTGTGTGTGTGTGTGTGTGTGTGTGTGTATACTCAGTCCATATAATGTTACTTGCACATATATGTTTTCAGGACTGACTGTTTGGTATCAGATAACTAATTGGTGTACTCCTCCCTGGAGGATACTATTTCCTGACTCAGTATTCTGTAGTTGCCCTTAGGATATTGTCTGGCCTTTCCCCAATATCTTTCCCCTTCCACATTAGAATGTCTGTGGTCATGTTTAGACAGCTGGCTGCTGGGTTATTGAAACTTCATCTGGGTATATTTTGGCCTTTGTAGTAGACAAAAATTGTACAGCAAACTCCCTGTTCCTTTGCCTCTTAAAGTCTTTCTATCCCTTCTTCCAGGATAATCCCTGAGCCTTTGCTCCAGGAGTGGTATTGTATATGTTTCTGTTGGAATTGGGTTCTGTAACTCCATATTTTCATTAGTTGTAGTTTTATGTAATGGTCTCTGTGGGAAGTTTCCTAGATGGGGGATCAAGACTGTAACCAACATCTATTTCTCTTTCTTAAATCCTGTCCTTTATCTCCTTTACACACACACACACACACACACACACACACACACACACACACACACA
>CAJQZJ010032076.1:9831535-9880256 GCA_907164525.1 Lophiomys imhausi
CACACACACACACACACACACACACACACACACACACACACACACACCACAAACCCAATATCCAATACGACTACAGGTTCACTATAAGTTCTTATAAAACTATTCTTTGTTATCTTTATACTTTATAGAAATATTTTTTAAGTCCTAAATGAATTTCAACTAATGACAACATTGATTCACTGAGAATACATTGCAGATTCTTCTAAGATATGCTCAAGCAGTGAGTGAATCCAAATGAGTGTTTACTCTATATTAAATAACCTAGTCATCTTCTGGTAAGGTCACTCTCCCAGAAAGACACCTGTAAGTGTCCATTCTTTATTGAGATAAAATTACTGAATGATGCATTAATTGGGTCAGGGAAGAGTTTTTTCAAACACTCCAATAAAAAAAGTATACTTTTTCAAAGTAAGGGCTCATTGCTGACAGTTCTCAAGCAATTAAATTCAGGAAAAAGTCATCACTATGAATAATCTCTTCAACTACTTCATGTTTGTGGGAAAACTTCACCTGAGCATGTCCAAAGAGAATCTGAGGGCAATGGGAATTGTTCTTAAGAAACACTTCAGCCCTTTCAGAAACAGAGAATGAAACAAATAGAAGTCAAAAATTCTGTGTACTAATTGAGTTTTGCTTCCATGTCTCATTCATGCCAATCCACTCTTGGTGATAATGATCTGTTCTCTGGAAAATGGCAAAAATGCAGCAAGAATAATACTCCAACAAAGTAATATGTGAGTAGAAAATTAGACTCTCCTACTAGGAATAGATCTAATTTTTTATCAGCCATTGTTCTGACTATTTCAATGAGAGAGCGAGTTTGACAATGCATGTCTACTTTGGTGAGATGTGAAATCTGTGTGTGTACATATGTTTTTTGAATTTCACCAGGTGAAACTACACTATGTTAGCAGACCTCAACTGTTTTTTTCTAAACACTCACCGAGGACATGGATTGCAATAAAAGCTAGAGGAGGCTGGCAAATGGAACCCTCATAACAAGCTACTGCATTTCTGAGCATTCTTAACCCAGAAAAGAACACATTTCTGCACACTTTACAGGAGACAGCATCTCAGACAACAACTTTCGCCAGTTCACCAGCGCCAGTCAAAACCATCTTTCTCTGTCTCCCTTCCCCACAAACACGGAAACCTGAAAGTGAATTTATCACAGATAGCTTAAGAAAACCAATCCCCCATTGCTTGAGAGGTTATTCAGTCAATTTTTTAAGCATTTGAAAATCTGCTGGCCTCCGGGTAGCCAAGCCAGGTGAACTCAGCAGTGGTTCTCAGTCACAAAATGCTTTCAGGAGAATAATCAACAGAGTATAACAGGAAGAGTGCATGATTTAATGTCAGTTTTCAATATGCCATCACCTCTGAATTTTCTACACCACAGTCCTGTTCTCTTTGAGGCATGTAGTGAGGTGAATATAAACTCCTAGGAGTATTTCCGTCATGCCCTAGCAGCACATGTCAAATATAACACTTGGTGGAGCGTGTCCAAAGTGAAAGAAGAATTCCCATTGCCCCAGATTTGGGCCCTGCCCAGATTGCCTTGTCTCCCCTGATGTGTCCTCCAACCACCTGCAGTTCCCTGCCTGTCTGTGCCCTGGTGAGATTGCTCCAAACTCTGTGTATGCTAAAATCTCCTCCTTATTGTTTAAGAAAACAAATAGTTTCTCATTCCTTCACTCCCCAAATCTTAACCCCATCTTCAATATTGCAAAAGGAAGCAACTAACTGAGTAAGTGTTTCTAACATGTATTCCTGTGTCCCAGCAGGTAACAGTGAGTCTGTGCTTGTGTGACCCTTAGTATACGGTTGGATTACAGTTGGATACAGCAGAAGATCCTGGGACCTAAACTTCCTTTAATGGAACCACTGTAGTTCCTTCCTCAGAGGCACAGCAATTTACCATCTTTGATTTTTGTATTTTAAAAAATTTTCTATTGATTCTTTGTGAATTTATTTCATATCATGAATCCCAATCACACTCATCGCCCCATATTTGTATCTAACCTCTGCCCTTGCAACCTCCCCTGGCAAACAAAACAAAACAACAAAAACATCTCATCGTGGAAGCTGTAGTGTATCACACAGTATACCCTGTATTTGCAAATGTTCATTTCCAATGAGTCATTGGTCTGGTTTGTGGCCTCTGGCTTCTGCTAACTATCAGCACTGGATCGTCACTGGGACTCCTCTCAAATATCCTGTTGTCCTGTGTCATGGAGATCCTGCAGCTTTGGATCTATAGGATCCACCCCTTCACATGCGCCGGGATTTCATAGATGGCGTAGATGTTGGCATGGGCCGAATCAAGGCACTGGACCTGGGCTCGGGTGGTAGCTGAGTTAGTCAACTTGCCAGGTCCCCTACACCTTCTCCACCAAGGTGAGCTCTCCAGCACTGCTCCAGCTAAGCTAGTTTACTGAATGCTGCAGCCATCAAGTGGCAGGGCCAGCTCTCCTGCTTTCATGCTTTTGGACATGGCTCGCCTGAAGCCATGTCACCAGGGGCCAGCTCTACTGTGATGCCCAGGCAAGATAAAGCAGTATCACCCGCCTTGCAGTAATTAGAGAGTGCCCCATATTAATCATTCTTCACTTGTATACATCCAATCCCACATAGAGGCATATTCCATAATTATTTTTCCCACCAATGAAGTCTCAACATTCAGATATTATTTCTATTTTGGGTAGTAAATAAACAATAATTTACATTTAAATTCTCATTTACCTGAGTTATTTAATGTATGAGAAGTGGGAGAATCAAAGGGCTGAGTTCATTTTAAATAAAACTTGAAATTTGTTCAATCACTACTGAGTCCCTACTGTACGAAAGACACTAGGTGGGTGAAACCATGAATATGAAACTGACATTTGAAAAGCTTACAACTGGGAGTGGGTTCAGGCAAGATGTCTACCTTGTAAGGAGGACACAAAGCAGGGACAGTCAAAAGTTAATTCTTACCAGGATCTGTGGAGGTGGGAATACAAAACAAAACTGAAAAAGTCAACAAAAACCAACAAGGAATAGAAATGAGGGGACACTCTGCATGTTCTAAGGGTTTTAGAAAGAAAGAAAACATTATACTGCCCTTGGGTGTAATTCACCTTCTGCAAAGTGAGTCTGGAACACCTAAGTCATAACCACTCTGAGAGAAGAGTTGGTTGGTTGTGGGAGAACAGTTCCTGGTCCCTGAGAGGAACTAGGTGGTAGAACACCTCTGAGGAGGCTGCAAAGCATTCATGGGCCAAGTGGATAAGGAGAAGCTGGCAGGCACAAGGCAGGTAACTGCAAGTTTGATTTGCTGAAACATCTCAAATGATGTCCAGCCAAAACAGAGAGTAATGCTGGTGGGTGAAGGACTTGGGCATATTTTAGTTTTGCCCCATTCAGCTTGGTGTTAATTACAGTAAGAGTGCCTAAGGGCTGCCTCAGGCATCTTTATATGCATTAATACAAGAAAGGAAGGCAAGAGTTGAGAATTAATCAGATTAATTACTTTCCTTTGTAGAAAGCTGTCAGCCTAGAGATTATAAAGACTAGAAATGGATATTACCAATGTGGAATTTAATCCCTTCTCCCTAATCACTGTGCCCTGGCCAGTTCCCACACTCTGACTTTCAAGTTCTCGTTCTCCAGCAGATGGAGTCAGACATGATTTATTTACCAAAGTGAGACCCTATAACAGGAGCTGTTTGTAAGGTTTCCTCAGCAAGTTGTTCTCAACTTGGGTGATAATTTTCTGAATTGAAACCATGACACAAACCTGATCTAGAAGAGATCAGTTGATCTTTCTGATTTTACAACAGGAACTGTACCCAAACCCTAGCTATGCACTGGTTCCTAGCTTCCACAGGAAGAGCAATTCCATGAAGTTCAAAGAGCTATGCCTTGGAGTGCATTCCATGCCTTGGAGTAGCTTCTACGCCTTGGGGTGCATTCTATGCCTTGGAGTGGATTCTCCACCTTGGAGTGGGTTCTACACCTTAGAGTGAGTTCTACCTTGGAGTGGGTTCTATGCCTTGGAGTGTCTTCTATGCCTTGGAGTGCATTCTACGTCTTAGAAAGTGTTCTATGCCTTAGAGTCTGTTTGGTTCTAAGAACTTTTATTTAAATCCTGACTTGAGGAAACCAAAAATAAATTTTGGCTCTGTCACCAGTAGTGGGTATGACATTTCTAACAGACCAGTATAAGTTTAAAAATTGTAGCATGTCTTAAAACAGAATTAAAAATTATGCACGTGGGATGGAAGGGTTAGGGGGTAGAGGGTTGGAGAGTGGGACTGGGAGGGGTGGAAAAAGGACACTATGATAAGGATGCAACCTGAAGCAATAAATAAATTTTTAAAAGTATGCATTTAAGCTTCTTCTGCTGGAACAAATACAATAAAAGCCAGAAGACTGAACAATAAAAAGAAATAATGGATGATTTTTCTTGCTCATTGTGTAAGTTTCAAAGATATCCACTATACATTATCAGTGGACTTTTGTTACAGGAAAAAGATTTAGCTTCCCATCAGTGCATTTACAAGCCAACACTGGTGTTTCCATACATAAAAAAATACTATGAAGGGTACAGAGATGTTCAACTTATAATCTAACTGGTGAAAAACAGATGAAGAAAAATATGCCATCCATTACACAGTGCAGTCTATGAGAAGTCAAATGACCTGGGGTAGGGACCCGCCTAGGCACACTGGGGAGAATTAAAGATCTATTGCCGAGAAAAACTTGACTAGAGGACAAAGGTCAAACTCAAGCTATACCATGAAGACATAAGATTTAAAGTTAGTTGTAAGTATATATCACACGGGGGACCAATTACATAAGCAAATCCATCCCTGGAGAAAAGTGTAATCATGCTCAGGAAATGTTCTCTTCTGTTTAAATCACTGAGTCAAGCGGTGTGTTTGCTGACAACCTGAGCTGTCAGTAACAGAAACTCAGATATCGTCCCATCGGAGCCCACAGAGCTCTGTTCCATGGATGCATAAACTCACCAAAGGAGAGCCATGTGCATCACCATCTCAGTGTGCCTCATGGCAATGGGCATCTTTCTAGGGATCTTGACACAAACATATTTAAAGGGGCCCTAGGTCAATGAAAAAGAAAAGAAAACGAAACCCAGTTACAGCTACACTTCCAGTCTGGACACACTAGCACCTTGTTCCATCCCTACCACAGTTTCTCATTTGTAAAGTGTGAAAAAAGACTTGTCTATCTGCAGCAGGGTGGCTAGGATGTGAGAGAGACAGCCTCATTACAAAATTATTCTGTTGAATATGATGTTACCCAATGCATAAGACAAGTGCACACTAGAATGCATGTGTGGGGTGGAGGAGGTTATTAAGCACTGGGATTCTTTTCCACTTGATGCAGAGGAAGGTGGAGGAACACAGGAGAGTGGACAAACAGAGGCAAGGGGAGGACGCTACTCAAATAATCAGGAAGAGAAACTGCTGCCATGAGGCAGGGATGACTGAACAGCGGGTCCCCTTTCATCTTCCTGTCACTTCCAGGAAATGCCAGGAAGTCAAAATAAAAGACGCAACAATGATTTTTCCATGCACTAAGCCAGCAGCAGCTATCTCAATAGGAAGCTCTTCTTAATAGTTGCAGAATCCACCAGTTCATTAGAAATAATATGACCCTACAGGAAAGCAGGGGTGGGACTAATTTCATCCACCCTAAGGGAAGCACAGCATCAAGGAATGTCAAAGAGAAGGGGAAAATGTTTGTTCTGTTTTGTTTTAAATAGCAAAAAGTTTCCTGCTCATTTCTTGTTTCTTTCTCAGTCCAAGCAAAAGAAAATGACTCAAACAGATTGTCACTTATATGACCCAGGGGAAAAGATCACCCAGCCACTCACTATCTTTAATGGGGTACCGGGCATTAGCAAGAAACCAGGGAAAGACAATACTGGAAATAGAGATCCTTCCTTTGAAGAGGTGAGACTAGTTAGAATAAGTTTCTCCAAAGCTCATTTTGCAAGTGTAAGGATGCTTACAACATCCCGATTTCCCTTAAGAAAGTACTGATTTACAAATTGGAAATCGGGTTCCACAGCATTTAAATGATTTGTACAAAAAAAAAAAGTTACTGCTCCTTTCAGCTTTTATTTCCCACCACTAATATTCACTCCTTGTAGCAAGCCTGTTATCAGCTGAAGTTGTTTCAACAGAATTATGGTGATGCTCAGAAACATTCAGTGGCTTTCCACTGGCCTTCAAGTTTTGAACAAACACCTTTCCTAGCTTCCAAGGCTCACCATAATGTGGCGTCATGAGAACTGTCCATTTACCACTAGATAAAATAGCCTAAGTGCAATTCTCAAACCAACAAGTCTTCTCATTTCAAAGATTTTCTTTTTTATTTTTTTTATTTTTTTTCCTTTATTTTTTATTTCTTCAAGTTACATCTCATTCGCAGTCCCCTCCCTATTCCCCCTCCAGTACCACCCTCCCACCCTCAACCCCCCATCCTCTTCCCTTTTTTTTTTCTTTTAAGTTTAAGGTATATCTTATTTCCCCCTACAGTTTTCCATTTCAGTCCAACAAAAGGCTCTTTCTCTTATAATAATAAATACAATACAGTACAACAGAGGTAATTAGGCCACAGTTATGAGGGTTATATGGCTTAGCGTACATTCCCAATGACCAGTCCATATGTATTTGGTACCTGACTTTAACATTCTACTATCTAACCATCTCCATGAGTTTAAAGTTCTATATCTGACTCAACATTCATACTAACTTGCAACACAATTTTAAAAGTATCTTCTTAGATGTATAACACTCTCTTGACTCCTAAACAACTCAAAATTTAATTATGAGACTTTATCTATCTGTTCTTCAATCACCTCAGAGACCTGAGAGGGATAAATATATCTGATTTTATAGGAAGTACAGGGTCTGCAGCTTCCCAAAGTAAGAAATGACATACCAGTGGCTGCCTGGACAGTTCCCATTTTCTCTCCATACATTACAGCATCACTCTTCAGTCATTTGGCCCCGCTTCTCTGACAGACATTGATTGTAGAGCAGGGGTTATGAAGGACTTACCTACCCTGTCTTGGCAGAGCTAGGCTGTTGACTTACCTGCTTCCAGGTTTTGTCCTTTTTGGACAGCATTCTGTCTACAGTTGGAGCAAGGGGCTTTTCCTACCAAGAGATAGGCTTGCGACTAATTCAATCATCTCCCACTGGAGATTCTTCGATGCTCATCTTCTACTTGGAGGAGAATAGGTTTCCTATATCTTCTATAATGTAACTGAAGAATTTCTTCTTAAAATCCCCAAGCACTATCCTTGTATTTCTTTCAAAAATACACTATGAACTCCTTTAAATAATTTACAAAATTTATCCACTTACTTTATTAATTATGTCATCTTTGAAAAGATTGTATGTCTTCTAAGTCTAGTCTAAGTCTAGTCTATCTGCAGAAGGGTGGTTCCATTGAGAATGCTCTGACCATTCTCTGTATCTGACTATTCTCTGTATCTGTAGTAGATGTGGTTTCCTTGAGAAAGAACATGGAATGGGGGTTTTGTGCTCCCAGAAGAAACCAGAAAAAAAATCGTAAGCGCGTAAGGGAAAGAACACCACAAAAGCAGAGGGAGGCAAACATAGAGAGAGCTCCAAGAAAAATCTGTCCTGAGCCACTTCTATGTTAGGAAGTAGACTAGTCTCTAGAGCGTAGGCTATCCCACAGGGTGGGCTTTACCTCCCTCCCTGTCAGATGAAAAGGGCAGGACATCATACGCTGCAGTAGTCAGTCACTTTACAACAGATATGAAATTCCCCAAGTCTTTCTGGGCTCTGTATCTTGACCAGTCAGAGACAGCGCAAGAGGAAAGACTGTAATTACAAGTTTTGTTACAAACAGTATCTACAAAGAGCTGGGGAATGGGGACATCCACCCAAATGATTCTGGAGAAGGTGCATCATTGATGTCAGCTATAGACTCCCTTGTGACACTTCTCATAGGTCACAGCCAGTGCAATAGCACAGATGACTGAAGAAAGAAGCAGAAAGAAACACTCCATTCTCCTACTTGAGGCAAGTCAGTAGGTTCTTACAGACCGCAACCTGCTCACTTACTATCTTTCAGTTGCAGTTGCTATGACAATGCTTATAAACAACCCTGCTGGAGGATGAAAGTCTGAGAATGATGGTATCAACAAGGTTGATTTCTACCTGTAACCCATCCAAAATGTTTGCAGCTACTGATAACCTCCCACAACTTCTCACTGCATTGTGACCCTCACTGTATTTTGGTTCTCAGAAAGGAAGTAAGGATCCTTTTCCGACTCTTCCTGTAAAGTCACCAAAATCATCCTTGAAGATTCTTTCCTCTGGGACCTAATTATCTTTTAAAAAAGACCCTCTTTAAATACCTTCACACTGAAGATGAGATTTCAAGGTAACTTTTGGAATGACACAAATACTTAGCATTATTTACTTCTGGCATTAAAAAAAAAAAAAAGAAACAGTGGGTTGGTGGTATTACATTTCTCTGGTAAAGAATTTCACTACCAAGTCTGAGCAAGTATATTCAATTTAAAGTTAATTTATATCCATAGAAAAATCAAATGATTCATCATGCTTAGGGATTTAAAGTGAGAATATTGGGAGCAGTTTCTAATGAATGAAATCATTTTTGTTCTGAGTAACAGAATGGCTACCAGCAGCTCATCAGGCTACTGATTAAAGGAATAAATACTTATGAAAGGAACCAAATATTTCCAAGAGACTCTCTTAGCTGTATTCAACCACTTGCTGTGCCGAGGTCTTATTTGGATCAATGAGAAAGGAATGAACAATGGTACTTCAGTAGACAGCACACAAACCCTGTTAGGACCATCATATTTCAAAGTCCAATTGCATTGTTGTTTAAGTATATGTCTGGGATAAAATCAGTATAGCTTCATTTTAAAAGTCACAATACATTGTTATAAGATACATGCTATATAAGCTGCAAACTTAATTTAAGCTTTTAATGATCCAGCAAACATGTGTTGTATCTTATCAGTGCATAAGCTAACTGAAGTATATCAATTGATAGGACCTGATTCCTGCCCTGAAGAATCAAGTAAGCAAACCATTCATGTTCAAGAACGTATCAGTCTCTCACTTGAAAGATTTCATTATCACCTGGCTACGACAATCTTATCTCTTCAACCTTCCTGTCACTCCTTCCTAAATAAATTGATCGTTGGCCCCCAGACAGGCCCACAGGCCAATTTGGTAAAAGCAATTTCTCAACTGAGATTCTCTATCCCTGAGTATGTCTTGGTTTGCATCATGCTTACAAAAAAATAACTACAATAGTGCCTGGATTTCAGTGAGAACCTTTCTTAAAGCACAAGATGGATAGATCCAAAAGAATAATATCCAAGGCTGACTTCTGACCTAAAAAAGAGTTCACACACACACACATACATACATACATACATACATACATACATACATACATACATACACACACACACCACATTCATATCCTCCTACACATGTGTGCCACAACCACATGAATACACACAATCAACACAACAAAGCCCTACAAATGGATACTAGTATTCAGAAACAAAGGCTGTCATCTAAGCACAGTAAGAAGAGGGGCAAAGGGGCAACTCCTTGCTAAGTTATAGATATTGAAGGTGCTAATTGAGCAGCTTCTTGATTCAGTGAAAGGAGACTGACAACCCTTCAACTTTTTCAGACTGATGACTCTCACAGACACTTTGACTAGTTGGTGTAAATAGTAATACCATACACAACACAGCTATTTGCAATTTCACTTCAGAAAAATGAATGGAAGGGAAAAATCCTTTCCCACTCAGACTGCCAGCATCCTTTTCTATCATCTTATATCCAGGTTATTACATGAATTGCTCCTTAGCAAATCCGATGCTGTACCTTACTTCCTTCTCTTAGACACCAAACTTTGAGTTGCATTTCCAGAAATACTTTTGTAGAAATACTAATACTTCTGTGGAGCTTCATTAGAAGAGATCATGAGCTCATTAAATCTTCAGATGATTCCAAATCTCATTAGAAAAATGAATATCTTCTACTAGACTTCTTCGATGAAAATTTTACTGTAAATCTAGTTGAGCAACTTAAGTTGTAGGAACTTTCAGTCTAGATATTCTTCCCAAATAGATATTACAGGAAATAGCTCTTAAGCTAGTATGTAAGCAGCCAAAAGGATGACAGCATGTGGAAAGAGGAAGGCCTAACGGCATGAACTAAACTATCAAGATGAGCATACATTCTGAACTCATCTTCCTCCCGTGGTTCACTGCCATTTTTACAGATGCTTCATCAGTTGTGTGGCAAATCACTGCTCAAGGAATACAGTACTGTGCTTGGAATGTTTTAAATTAAGTTACACCCACTTATGGGAAAACAACTCTTAAGTTTTGGATGTGAGGCTGTGAATTTGACTGCATTTTTATGTGAATGGAAGATTGTGACTGAAGTTCCAGGCTTAAAATGATGTGTCCCGAGTCTCTCTCTTTATGCCACCAGCCCTATAATAAGACAGCTTCCCTACATGATATACTCTAGAGTCTCCCCTACTGCTGGAGTTACAATTTCATTGAGAAGAGAAAGGAAAGGAAGACCGGATGATTTCAGTTAAGAAGGATGCTGTGGGACACATTCCTATATACAAGGCACAGTGCAACCTTAGTTTTGCTCTCTGCCCTGTGCTTTTGAAAATGGTTTGATAGCCAGGGAATCTTAAATTGCATAAATAAAATAATGAAAATTGAAGTGAAAGTGGGGATAACTGAAGCTCTTGCCTTCTTTCTCAACTTCACAACTATTCCAAAAGAATCCTTGAGGCATCTAAGCTGTGGCTTCATGAAAACTGAGTTAAAGTCCCATGTTTGTGTGCTTATATGGTATCTTCGGTACTGGAACATCTCCTAAACTACTACAAAAGAAGCAGATTTGTTACTCATTTCCCTGTGAAGAAGGTCCTCCTATTTCTTTCAACCTGGCTCTATTAGACAAAATACAGGGAGAGAGAGAATCTCTGAACAATTTTCTAGAGCATGCGCAATGAGTTCATTTCTATAACTCGGTACCTCAGGAGATTCTCCAGGTCTTCAGGACTTATTACATCCCCTGATATTGTATTCTTTTGAAACATCCCTTCCCTGCCTTCTTGAGAATTGTGGTCTTTGCCTTGTTTGACTCCTCCATGGTTGGAGCAACTCCTTCAATAAGTGGTAATGATTCTTTAAATCAGTAAATCACTTTAAAGACGTCTTACAAGCCAAAGCCAAGGAGAGGCAGCTTTTCCCGGCAAAAGGCTTAATTCCTAATTGAAGATACAATGGTGCAAATAATGGAAACACATGCAGATGAATGCACCAATCAAGACATCAGTTGTGTCTGTCAGGTGAGAGAAATACGGCCCTTCCTTTTATTGTCCTTCTAATGAAAAGGAATTGTACCCCAGCACTTTTCAGATATTAGGGGACAATTACATGTGGTTCTGTATAATGTCACACATAGGAAGTGGCACCAATCTGAACCAAGCATTATGAGCTTAAAAGTTGCCTACATGTATCTAATTGCCTCAGCATGCCATGAGTCACACTCACCACATCCAGGGCCAGAACTTGATGTCCAATTTTACCATTTCCAAGTAACTCACAAGATACAGTCCTCCCTAACTCATTTCCACTAGAAAATTACAAGTCATTTTAGGATGAAAGACCAGATTTGTTGTGCTATCTATGTATATTGTAAGGAAATATGATACATAAAAGTGGGCAGCCATTTTTATGAAGTTCCTACCTTTACTTCTCACTGACAAAGATATCTAGTGGTTTCGTATAACCCCGTTTTCTCAGAAACATTATAGCTCCCAGCAGTTTTGCTTAAGGTGGTAATTTGTATGAATGTATATGTTTGGTTATAACAGAATGAATGGCATATGTGGTTATTATTTGGGCAAGTATATAAAACTTAAAAACAAACTACATAGGCCTTAAATACATAGTTATACACACATGCACATACATGCATGCACACACACGCGCGCACACACACACACACACACACACACACACACACACACACACACACATTTTCAAAATGGTTTGTTCAACCAATTATCATTTGGTGTGGAATGGCTCCCATGGCCCTTCACTAGGAACCATTCTACAGTGTTTCTCCACTTTCATTTCTTCTTACTTACCATTCATTGGCAATAGTTGCTGCAATATCCTTCTCCTCAGAACAATTTTTAGTTAGGAAAGCAGTCGAGAATTTAGAATTTTAAAACTGAAGTATGTTTTGGGTTTGAATGCTGTTGCATCACAAATAAGAATTGTTCCATCCAACTCTAATTTAAAATTACCCATCCAAACTGTACTTTTCTACAAAATTGGTGTGAAGCCAGTGCCCGCCACAGTGTCTGGCACACATGTACTTAATAAGTATTACTTAGCGATTCACCTTTAATAAACCAAGTGCTAATTATTCTGTTGCTATCAGCACATGAATCTTTTTCACGTGGGACCTGTGGCTCTTTACTAATAAAAAAGATAGAGCCAAACAATTACAGTTTTTAAATAAATGGAAAGCTAGGATATCATTTGTTTCATTTGACATTGATGTCAACTTAAAAAGACCTTCTTTGAGCCTTAATTTTTCTCTTAGAGTCTCTTAATTAGGACCTAGTGACTAATAAAGGGAAAACAAAATACATATCTCCACTCTTGGTTTTGAAGGCTCTAAAACAAAGCTGAAAATAAGGCACCTTATTACCTTATTTCTAAGTTGTTGGAATATGACACTTGTTACTATAGGAACAGAGCCAGTAATTATTCATCTTTAGTTCAACTGATTAATTTAAACAGCAAAAGAATTGTAAATTGAAAACTGATGTTTGAACTGAATTGAAGAGGCAATTCTAATGCAACTGACACTACCCTAGCTCCAGAATGAACAGGCCCAATTCGAAGACCCTTAATTATAACACAGAGATAACTAAAGTAAGCACCAACTGATGAATGAGATGTCCTTGTCAGTGGCTGATGAGCCTGAGAACCAAATCCCCATCTGAAATGAGGTGTTTTGTCGCAGGTTGTTGTTTTATTTTGTCTTGATACAGCCATTTGTTTCCCAAATGAATTCCACCAATTCACGAGAGTTTAGGCTGATGAAAGTGGGTTTCCTAAATAATCAAACATGTCAAGGGACGGTTTTGAAACAGTGCTATAGTGTAAAGGTGGTTCCCAAAGTACATATATTGGAAACTTAATCTTAAGTAACAACATTGAGCAGCAATGAGATTAGACCTTGAGAACTTGACCCTTCTGGATCCACTAAAGCTTATGATGAAATTCTGAGTTCAACACACTTTTAAGAGTATCTTCTTAGATCTATAACACCCTCTTGATTCCTAAACAGTTCAAAATTTAACTATGAGACTCTAGCTGTCTATTCTTCAACCACCTCAGAAACCTGAGAGGGATAAATATATTTGCTTATATAGGAAGTGCAGAGCCTGCAGCTTCCAAAACTAAGAAAGAACATACCAATGACTGCCTGGACAGTTCCCATTTTCTCTCCATACATTCCAGCATCAATCTTCAGCCTTTGGGTCCTGTTTCTCTGACAGACATTTGTTGTAGAGCAGGGATTATGAAGGACTTACCTACCCTGTCTTGGCAGAGTTAGGCTGTCAACTTCCCTGCTACCAAGTTTTGTCCTTTTTGGACAGCAGTCTGTCTGCAGTTGGTGCAAGGGGTTTTTTCATGCCAAGAGAAAGGCTTGCCACTAATTCAACCATCTTACAGTGGAGGTTCTTCGATGCTTATCTTCTACTTGGAGTAGAATAGGGGGTGCTGTCAGGCGCTGATATGTCTCGATATCAAAAAAAAATCTTGATTTAAGATAACATCTTTGAATGCCATATTCTGCAGATCTCTAGGGGTTTTTGAAGATGCCCTCTCCATCTCTTGTATTTAGATAAGCAAATGTTGCTTGTCTCTTAGCAACTTGATTACTGGGTAGTTTAGAGAATATCTGTGATAGACTGTCATAGTAGCTAACAAAGTGACATGTTTGCATGACTAGGAGTTTGTTTTAACTATCCTAGACCGTTTTAGACGGTTGGATCAAGAGGTCAGAGCTTCACATTTTATTTTTAAGTATCTCTAGGTATGATACCATTGGGGAGCATTACCTTTAAATTTGTATCAATATACAAAGATCTATTCAATTGTTTAAACTCATGGAGTTGGTTAGATAGTAGAATGTTAAAGTCAGGGGCCAAATATGTATAAACTGGATATTGGGAAGGTATACTGGGCCATTCAACTCTCATAAATGTGGCATATTTATATCTGTTGTTTTGTATAATACTTACTGTTATAAGAGAAGGAACCATCTGTTGGACTGAAAGGGGAAACTTCTGGGGGGAAGAGGGTGGAAGGGCAGGATAGTAAGGGGGAATAGGGAGGGGTTTGTTACTGAGATGTAACTTGAAGAAAAAAAAATAAAGTATTTAAAAAAATCAGAATAATAATATATTTTTATACACAATAATATGTGTAAATACCCAGTATTTATCAAATGGCATATAAATATTATGTTTAACTCAGAAATCCTGCATTACTATTATTTGGGAAGATGACCATGTGTGTGGATAGCTATGAGAATCAATCAACAGACGTTAAATCTTGTCTTAGTTAGGGTATCTATTGCTGTGATGAAACACCAAGGCCAAAAGTAAGTTGGGGAAGAAAGGGTTTATTTGACTTACATTTCCACATCAGTGTTGATTGTCAAAGGAAATCACAGCAGGAATTCAAGCAGGGTCAGAACCTGGGAAAAGAAACTGATGCAGAGATGGATGCTGCTTCCTAGCTTGCTCTTCATGGCTTGTTCAGCCTGCTTTCCTATTGAACCCAGGACCATCTGCCACAAAGAGCTTGGCCCACCCACATCAGTTACTAATTAAGAAAATACCCTACACCATGCTTACACCCCAATCTTATTGAAGCATTTTCTCAAATGAGGTTCCCTCCTCTGACTCTAACTGTGTCAAGATGACATAAAACTAACCGGCACAACTGGCCCCTTGTCAACCTAACCCACAAATTAATCACTACTACACCACAACCTTTACTTTCTTATTCATTCCCAAGATCTCATGTTAAAAACACAAGTAAGCTCATCCTGAGTGAGCTAACCCAGACACAGAAGGATGCACATGGCATCTATTCACTTATAGTCAGATTTTAGGCATATAGTACAGGATATATATACTACAACCAATGCACCAAAGGGAACATGAACATAGACTTTGTTACCTGTCAATGAGACACTTTTCCCTAGTGGTGCTGCCTTTTAGGCCCCAGTGTATGAGGAAGCTCTTGGCCCTCATATGACTGCTGAACTGTGGTGGGGGACTGTTATGTAGGAACACTCCACTCCAGAGGAGTGGGAAGGAAGGGATAAGGGGTAGAGGGTGGGAGGGAGGGACTGGGAGGAGTGGAAAGAGGACACTGTGATGGAGATGTAACCTGAAGCAATAAATAAATAAATTTTAAAAACACACACACAAAAAAGAAATTCTGAGTTCAGCTCCTCTCTTTCTTGTCCTCTGTCTACCATTCCACCACATTATCATACAACAAAGGCCTCACCAAACATAGCACCTTAATCTTCAGTTTCCCACAAATCTTCACATCAGTACATTTCTGCCTATTGCAGCTTACCACTTACCCAATTTGAGATGTTTCATTATAAAAAGACAAAATGGATAACAATACATGCCATCAAAAAACTACAAAACACAATAAGGCTTTCAGGATGCACTTCTGCCTTTGAATGGCTGAATTGAAAACTGGAAAGCTTTCAAATATTTATCAACAGACTAAAATTTGTAGATACACATCTTACTATATATTTTAAATACATATTTGATTATGTTTTTTTTGAAAAGCTGACTTCTAAATCTAAGTTATCAATCTTTTCCTAGGTGCCAAAATTTGATACATTTTATGTGGTATGATTTCTTAAACACAATCTCACATATTAAGAAAGGAGAAAATTATATTGTATGCATGCATAGTTCAGGAAACTCACAATATAAGTTGAATGAAAAGATCATATTTTATTTGTTTATCTATTTTTATATGTATGACTGTTTTGCCTACTTGTATGTCTTTGCACCATGTACATGAAATGCCCATGAAGGTCAGAAGAGGGAGTCAGATCCCTTGGTACTAGAGTTACAAATGGTTGTAAGTTACCATCTGAGTGCTGGGAATAGAACATGGGGCCTCTGGAATAGCAGCCAGTGCTCTCAACGGCTCAGCTATCTCTGTAGATCTATTTTAACACTAATGAAGGCAGATGGAAAAGGTAAGCTTAGTTTCTAAAAGGCAGAGTACTGGCCAACCACAGCATGCTCTGCAGTGCCGGTCTCAGGAGTAAACTTTCTTTGGAGTGTTGAAACTTGATGCGCCCCTTCCCCCCAGACTATCTCCTGTTTGTAGATATAAGAACGGGAAAATTAGTGTGATTTTGGAAGTTACTCTTCTACCCCAACATAAATTTGTCAAATTTATCCCAACTTTGTGAACATCTGATTCATAAGCAAACATTTTATACAAGAGCCCTACCTTTACAATCCTTGTCACTGAGAAACAAGCTTGCTGCTCACAGTATAGGTAGGTGATCCATAGCTTCAGAATGTGGTATTTTATATGCAAACATATTTGTTTAAAATTTATGTTTTTTATAGTTTAATTTAAAAATAAGGCAAAAAACTCTTAGCATGCCTTTCAACGTTTTTCATGATCTGACCCCTTCCTGACTAGTTTCAACCCCTTTCTAATATAAAGTGATTCTGAAAAGAAATATTATCATATGTAACTAATCACCCCAAAATCTAGTACTAATTTAGTCAAAGGTCTTTTAACCTACCATCAGTTCTGACTTAGCTATTATAGGATGAGGCCCATGAATTTTAATATTTCATGCTGGTGGTGTTTAAGCTACAGTGAATAAAGATAACCCCTATTCAAATAGCTGTATTCCTCAAATTGTCTGTTATTTCTCCATGACTTTCTTCTCAGAATTGCTGTCAGTCAGTGAATATCTCTTGATCAGTAGTCTATGACATTTCCTACACATCTTTTAAACTGATTCCAGGATGAAATTGCCCAGTACGGGTTCTCAGCTGGCTAGGTGAGATGACCCAATGTTTGTTACGAACTCTGATAGTTTTAACAACTGTGTTATAACAATCAGTATATTCACTTCTACTTTTTTCACTACACAATGGCTCCAGTGAAGAGCAGACACTTCCATAATGCTTAATGGAGAAGTGTATGAGTGAGTGGATGAGGCATGCACGTGAATGTCGACTGTCCAGACAAGTATGCCTATACTAAATGAGGCTGCTCGGATTCCTCTCCCCAAATCCTTCTGCTCTCCAGCAATGTCTTTCACAAGAGGCTGGAATTTCTTTTCCTTCATTTTTTTCATATTAACTTACAATCTTCTAAATTTAGAAGCTGATTTGAGTTAATAAACATTTTCCTTTAAAGATAAAAATCTTTCTACAGGGTAAAATTGTTATCAAAATTCTTTAAAATTATAATACTGAATGTTTTAATCAGATTTCTTTCTTCTTCAGGATACTTTCCTACATCCTCAGCATAATTTTATTAGGTTAATAAAAATCTGGGGAATTATTTTGAGTGCATTCTCAAGTAAAACTAAGGAAACATCTTTAAAACTTATTTTTCTTAATTATGTGTGCGTGTGCTTGTGTGTGCGCACATGTGTATGAATGTGTGTGTGTGTAGGTGCAGGTGAACTACAATTTCCACTCACTTGTTCCAGGGTGTTCAATCCCTCTCTGGCCTTGGTAGGCACCAGGAATTTATGTTGTACACAAACACAGGTGAAGGCAAAACACTCATACACATAAAACAAGAAAAATATTTGTATTTGAAAAAGAAAGATGGGATTTAATTAGAACAATCCCAGTTTTGCTTTTTTGGGAGTGTTTAGATAGATACAATAGGTTCACCCACTTCTAACACTAGTTTGAGAGCCATTGTTATCTTTTAACAATCCCGGGTAGGCAGGGACTGAACAAGCGCAATCAAGAAAGAAGAGACAGGAAGAGTAGAAGACTGTATGGCTGGTCACCTGTTTCCAGAGTCTGCTCTAGTGCCTTAGACAAGATGTTCTACGAGGTGACGAGGTGAACACTGAAAGCATCTGATGTTAGCTCAACTCCTGGAGAATGAAAGTGATTCAGTTCTAGCTCTGCTACTGCCCAGAGCCATGTGATATAAAACTGAGCCACTCTGGGAAACTGAAGAAGAAATCGCAAGGGAAGGTAGTGCAAGGAAAGAGAAGAGAAGCCATGGCCTCCACACGGCTCTCGAATTGCAGGCAGTACAACATGCCAGGCATCCAGGGTTTGCATCTTTTTAAGAGTATCTTTCTATCATCCACTCTTACCCTCTCCCTCACTGGCCCTATATTGAATTTAGTCACACATTAATCTGTACTTCATTGGCATTCTCAAGGCGATCAATCACCACCTCTCTTACTAACCTCTATCCATCACTCTGATTGTCTATATTTTTCTGCCACTGTTGCTTCATTTATTTGTCCAACTTACTCCTGTCATGGACACCAGTGAAATAATTTTCATGATCCATGATCGGAATACTAGTATTAGGGATCTACATTTTCTTCTCTTTAATCAGTCTTTTAGTTATTACTAAACTTATCCAATAGTTACCCATGTGATTAGTTGCATAGTTCCTAATAAAAATATTGAAATGTAAGTCAAAAATGTGAGCTGCTTGTAGACTCTGAAGATGGTTTAAATTCGATAAAATTTATAAAATATGATATGTTTTATGGACTTAAGTGTTCAGTGATTTATACACACAGTTTGCTCACACATTGAGCCAAGTAGTTTGACTCCATTGTGACAGGGCAGGCAAGAGATCAGGTGAAATTTCTGACTCTGAATTAGTTTCTATATCACTTGGTAAGACATCCTACAACTTCAGTTTTCATGTTTGCATATTGTGAATAATAGCTCTTATAGAGAATCCTGTGGATGATGTGAGAAAATAAATAAATGAATAAATGAATGAATGAATGAATGAATAAACAAACAAACAAAAAAGCAAATAAATAAATAAAGGCATATATCATAGTTTTTACAAATGGGCTCTTAACACTGCCAGTACATGAGTTTTATTCTCTGTAGAATTCTGGTTCTACACTCATATTTTATTCTGAATCTAGACGCAGTAACTATGCATAAAAATACTGTCTTCTTCAGTTTAGATTGTCAAATGGGGTCATGAGTTTACTAAATAGTTAATGTTTATTGATTAAATAAACAAACAACAAGAGCCTATTATGAAACTACTGAGTTGTCTGTTTATAAATATGTATTTTACATTAAAATATTAAATGTTAAGAATAGAGGCTCGTATTCAATCTCTCTCACTATATACACACATATATATATATTAAAAACCTCATATATTTATCTATCTATCTACTTACCTACCTATTTATCATCTATATATCTATCATTCCATTTATTTATCTGTCTATCCATCTGTCATCTTCTGTATGGTCCTTATAGCACGGGTTCTATTACCCGCCATGTATTCATGTGTAAGAATTTGCTACTACAATGCTTAAAATGTCCACATGGCCAAATATATTGGAAACCACTGCAATCCCAGAACTTGGTAGATAGAGGCAAGTGAATCCAGGGTCGGAGGTTAGCCTGTGTTACATATCAAGTTCAAAGTCAACCTGGGCTAAATTAATGATTTTAGTGTCTCAAAAATTATTAACAAACACAGTAACACCATGTCTGACTGGAACTGCTATTTCATAAGTTTCATTCTTTTGCCTTCCTTGCCTGGATACCTCTTTTGTCTCTAATAGGAAACAGGTTTTTCTTTAATTAGAGAAGTCAGAAAACCTGGAGTTCTTGGAACCAAGATGCTATTTTGATTACAGAAAGAGTGAAAGGTAGAAAGCGCAGAAGTTCAGTTTGTTGGAACATCATAAGGGCGTCTCACTTTGGAGGAGGAGGGCACCAGCAACTCCTCTCCTGCCAGAGAGCCTTTCCTAAGCATGTGAAAACCCTCAGCCTCAGCACACTCTTAGGGCCTCTCCATTTGCCACAGCATTCCCAGGTCACTGAGGACCAGATGGACCTCTGTTTTCAATGCTATTCTAAGGCTTTCAAGAGGCCATGACTTTTATGAGAAGAGGCCAGAGTAACACTTTCCAGCGATGTCTTAATGGAGCCAATTTCTCCCTCACAAAAGGAGGCTAAGAGCCATAAGCCACACTTATGGACACTTCTACCCCATTCACAGAATCTACAATCCTGAATTTTCTCCTTTTTCTTTCCTATCTCAGTTCTGTTAGAGACTTTAAGTCTTGATTCTAACTGATATTCAGGTCTTGCTCTTAGGATATGATATTACTTCTTTCCTTGAATTTGCTATAGGATTAACCCAAACTCATCTTGGGGAGTCTTGTAATTATTATATATTTAGATGGTGATACCTACCACAGTTCGTGCTTCCGAATGTCAGTCTTAGCCTGAATCATGAGGACAAACATCAGAAAGACCCAGTCTCTCATAAGATCCAGGAATCAACTACCATCTGACTTAAAAGAGTGTGACTGCTCCAAATTGCTTTTTGCAAGATCCATCCACAGATCCTTTATCAACTTGTTGCAATTGTGTCTTTAAAGAATAAAAGCAGATATGCAGGAAAATATAGATTACAACATTAAGCATATTAGGAATTCACTTTTTGTATTTTCTTTTGTTGTTGTTGGTTTTATTTTATTTTTTTAATAATTTATTTTTTATTTCTTCAAGTTACATCTCAATCACAATCCCCTCCCTACTCCCCCCTCCAGTCCCACCCTTCCACCCCCTCCTCTCCCTCAACCCCCCACCCTCTTCCTTTTTTTTTTTTTTTTTTAGTTTAAGGTATTTCTTTTTCTCCCCAACAGCTTTCCCTTTCAGTCCAACAAATGGTTCTTTCTCTTATAACTATAAATACAATACAAAACAACAGAAATAAATAGGCCAAAATTATGAGAGTTACATGGCTTAACATACATTTCCAATGTCCAGTCCATATGTATTTGGGACCTGACTTTAACATTCTACTATCTAACCATCTCCATGAGTTTAAAGTTCTATATCTAACCCAGCTTTCATACTAACTTGCCTCACAATTTTAAAAATATCTTCTTAGATTCAGAACACCCTCTTGATTCCTAAACAACTCAAAATTTAATTATGAGACTCTAGCTATCTATTCTTCAACCACCTCAGAGACCTGAGAGGGATAAATATATATCTGATTATATAGGAAGTGCAGGGCCTACATATGTGAGTGTTTTGCTTGTATGTATGCATCTGTAATTTGTGGGTGCTTGGTACCAGTGAGGTCAGAAGAGGGCATTGGATCTCAGGGAACTCGAATTACAGATAGTTTTGAGTTACCATGTGAATGCTGGGAACTGAACCCATGTCCTCTCCAAGAACAAATGCTCTTATCCACTGAGCTATCTCTCCTTTTCACATATATTCTATTTAATATAAAAAATATGAAAGGTAAACGTTGAGTAACTTTGGTAAGTTGTAATGTAAAGATGATTGTGAGTTGAAGCATTCTTCCTAAGGAGTACAAAGCTGTTTGTCAACATGTCTTATACTCTTCCAAAGTGTGTGACCTACTCCTCTTCAAATCTGTGTCAACAAAAAATAGCTGATGGCTTCATGAGGTCAGTTATAATTACAAAATATTCTTTATACGGGAAAGACTCAGGCCACCAGAGTGAATAAACACAGCTGGCTTTGTTAGCCCTCATTTCCTCCTCAGCGTTTATCATATAGCACAAGAAAATGGTTTCAAGTGTTTCGAGCTTCAGACAAAATCAACTAGGATAATTCTATGCTCCTGATTTTCCATTCACTCTGCACTAAACTTGGGAGCAACAGAAGACAGAAAGATAAAGAACACTGCACAAAACAAATGAGAGCCGAATTACATTACTTCTTTTCCTGTCAGAATCCTTTTGCTACCTAGGTCAAGTGCATTCAAGAAACCAAAACAATAGACAAAAATCTCTGGATGATTTGAGTCATCTTAACAGTCCTCAAACACATAAAAAAATAATATGTTCCTAATATGGAAAAAATTACCACCAATCATTGTAAATGTGTTATACAACTGATATTTGAACACGGTACTTTTATGATCAGAGTAGCAACACAAACACACATGCTTAAAGTAAATTCATCACAGGAGGGGGCCGAGACATGGTATGTGAGTTCAAGGCCAGCCTGGCCTACATGGTGGGACTTTGTCTCAAAAACAAAACAAAAATTCACAAGATGGACAATTTACTTGGAGAAACATAGGTCAAAGTTTAGTTTTGTTTTCAATATAATTTTTTCTTCTAATTTCTATCAAAATAATTTAGATTTATTTCCCAGGTGTTTTGCTTAGCATATCAGTACTCTGGAGACTTTGCTTGACATGAGAAGCAAACCTAGTTAAAGGAGAATGTCTGAGAGAAACAAATGCAAGGAGAAAGGGTCAACTTTTAAAAAATTCTAGTCTATTTTTATGACTGTTTTTTATCATTTTTAGAATTGTCATTCTGAACTAAAATTGAATTATTACAGTTACTCTGTTCTCAAGAGAGAATAGCTAAGGCTTTTAATTAAATGGGGCTATTGTCCTTATTTAGATATGTATCCTTTTTCTAATATCCTTTTGCACGTTTCCACTGAAGGTAGGGAGCGGAATGACACTTTGGAGATCTTTTGCAACTAATTTTACATAAACAATCATTTATTTAAGTTGATGATCCATACCATGCCTAGGTTATCAAGATTTATAAAAACAATCATAAGGTGGTATTGATTTAAGAATTAAAGTAAAAAAAAAGAATATTCAAGTGGCTGTCTTGCATCAATAGAACTGTAAATTGAAACTACTTTCTCTTCTTGTAAACCATTTCAGACCTATGACAGAAGGAAAGAACAAGGTCCTGCAAGACTCACTTTTAGTAAAAACAGAAAAATAAGTATCGTTTACAGAGCTTAAAATTTGTGTATATGTTAGATTGATGGTTCAGTGGTTAAGAGCATTTGCTGCTCTTCCAGAGGACCAAAGTTTGGTTCCCAGCACCCATATCAGATGACTCACAATCCATTATAACTCTAGATCCAAGGGATCTTGGCACCTCTGACCTCTGTGGGCACATACATCCACATATACATTTGCACATGCATGCAAATATGTAAAAATAAAAATAAATCCAAAAAATGTTGTACATATTGAGATCTGGAAAGGGCAGGTATACTTCTTATTTGTGCATCGTTGTAACCAAAATACCTGAGACAAACATCTTCGAAGCAGAGACTTTTATTTTGGCTCATGGTTTCAGGAATATTTCTGCCCATTGTTAGGGGAAGCAGCATGCCTTGAGCAAGGGGCAGCGAATATTCACATGCTGCTGAGACAGAAAGCAGAGCGAGGTAGACTGGAACTAGGGACAGATGCCACCTTCAAATGCCCACCCCACTACCCCAGTGACCTACTTATGTCATCCAGATGCCACCTCCTAAACACTGAAAATTCAGCATCACAGCTGGTGACGGAGCATTTAAAACACAAACCTGTGTCTGACTTTTCATACTACAGCAGGTGGCAAATGGGAAGGAGTAATTAAGGCTGGGGGGAGGGGCATTACAGTGGGCCTAGCATTAAGAGGTCTCAGAAAGTACCACTTCTTTCACACAGCAAGATGCCAGAATGAAACAGAAATTGTATTTATCTATAGTTAAGGACAAGATATAAATATACCCATAAAGACATATAGGAAATACTCTGAATGAAGCAATCTCTTGGGCATTAGATATTTTTAAAGGCTTTGTTAGGAATCAGAAAGTTTTGTTTTGTTTAAATGTTTATTTATTACTCTGTTACAATGGAGATTGCCACCCCCTTCCTCCACCGCTCTCAGCCCCTTCCTCCCACTCCTTCATCCCTCTCCCACCCCTCCCATCCCTCCAGTGTGGGGTGTCTCCGTGTATCAGTCTCCCTCAGTTTGTTAGTCACATGAGGTCTAAGAGCTTCCTCTTGCATAAGAGGCACACATGGCAGAAAGTTTGGGGAAATAGTCTTGGCCCTCTCCTTCCATTTGCTTCTCCAGCTTCCGTTCCACCCAATTCCTTGCCCTAGGCTGAGATTCTGCTTGCTCAAAGCAGAAACATAATAATACATTTTAAAAAGAGAGGTGAAGATGCAAGAAGAAAGGATGTGATTTGCCAAATTCAGTAAATAAGTATTAAAATAAAACAGTCATTCAAGAACTGAAGAAAAAATAAAAAGAACATAAAATTACAGAAAAAAAAAACTTACTAAGGAAAGTAGAAGAATAAATGAGAAGGGAAAATAAAGAAAGCAAAAGAGGGAATAAGAGACTTGAGAGGAAAAGAGAAAATGATTAATAGAAAAGAATGACAAGGGAGATCTTAACTATATATAGCTTCTTCCTAGAGGAAAACTCTGGAAAAAGGAGCAGTTAAGAATATAATTAAAGGGAAACATACAAATAGGAATAGTCTTTGGGGTGGTTTTCAAGAAAATGGTTTCAACAGAGTTCATGTTTGAAAACTTGGTCTCAGTTTGGGTAAATGTTTGGGAAGGATTAGGAGGTGTGGTCTTGGAGGAAGTGTGTCACTGGGGGTGGGCTTTGAAGTTTCAAAAGACTCATGTCATTCCCAATGCCCTCCTTGATGGGTAAATTCACACATGCAGATATGCATACTTACACATAATTAAAAATAAAAATAAATCTCAAAAAACATGCATGTACTGAGATCAAGAAAGGATGTCTCTATTTGCAGATCAAGCTATAATTCCTCAGCTGTTTCTACCACCATACCTTTGCTCTGCTATCATGGATTATAATCCCTCAAAATCATAAGCCTAGTTAAGTGCTTTCTTTTATAAGCTGCTTTGGTGATGGTATTTTTTTTCACAGCAAAAGAAGAGTAACTAATACAGTCTTCATGAGACAAATTCTTAAAATAATATTAAATTTAAATACATGCAGCTAGTTCTTCAAGTAATCAATAAGTATATATAATTTATCAAATTTATAAAAACTTAGCAAATTTAGCAAAACTCACTATAAAGAATAAAAAGTGAAAATAGATTTGTCCCTTAATAGAGGTTGAGGAGTTTAATCTAAGGGCTAAGGCCAAAAAGAATCACTGTGTAATCAGAAATCAAGTTGCTAAGAGAAAAGCAACATTTGCTTATCCAAATATAAGGAGATAGATAGGTGGTCTTCAAAAACCTCAAGAGATCTGCAGAATATGGCATTCAAAGATGTTTTCTTAACTTAAGATATTTTGATATTGAGACATGTCAGCTCTTGACATCACCCCCTATTCTACTCCAAGTAGAAGATGAGCATTGAAGAATCTCCAATTAGAGATGGTTGAATTAGTGACAAGCCTGTCACTTGGCAAGAAAATATCCTTGTTTCAACTGTAGACAGAATGCTGTCCAAAAAGGACAAAACTTGGAATCAGGTAAATCCACAGCTTAGCTCTGTCAAGACAGGGTAGGCAAGTCCTTCACAAATCCTGCTTTACAATAAATGTCTGTCAGAGAAACGGGGCCAAATGACTGAAGAGCGATGCTGTAATGTATGGAGAAAAAATGGGAACTGTCCAGGCAGCCACTGGTATGTCATTTCTTAGTTTTGGAAGCTGCAGGCCCTGCACTTCCTATATAATCAGATATATTTATCCCTCTCAGGTCTCTGAGGTGGTTGAAGAATAGATAGCTAGAGTCTCAGTTAAATTTTGAGTTGTTTAGGAATCAAGAGGGTGTTCTGGATCTAAGAAGATGTTTTTAAAATTGTGATGCAAGTTAGGATGGAAGCTGAGTTGGATGTAGAACTTTAAACTCATGGAGATGGTTGGATAGTAGAATGTTAAAGTCAGTTGCCAAATATGTATGGACTGGACACTGGGAATGTATGCTAAGCTTTATAATTCTCATAATTGTGGCCTAATTACAAAAAAGAAATAGGATATATTATATAATAAAAATTATTTTTAGTAAAAGAAAAAGATTAATATCAAATATGCAGAAGATACATATCTCAACAATAAAAAATAGTTCAATTAAAAAAAATATTTTCATTGAGCCTTTAAGGAATAAAAAATTAGAAACATTACTTCTTGTTGCATCCCCAAGAAGGAAGAAGTCTTCTAGACCCTTGAGGATGTAAGCATCTCCTGCTGTACCAGGTGAACATCTGCTCCTTGTTCAATATACATGTACAGACTCACTGTGTGAGGTAAGACCAGTCTTACATAAGACAGCTGTCTCACACAATGCTGTTTCTATGATGAGACACCATGACCAAGGCAAGGCAACTCTTGTAAAGGAAAGCATGTAATTGGGTGCTTGCTTACAGTTTCAGAGGTTTAGTCCATTATAATCGTGGCAGAAGCCTGGTAGTGCCCATGGCACCAGAGCCATAGTTGAGAGCTATATCCTGATCCAGACAGTAATAGAGAGAGACAGGACTTGTCATAGGCTTTTGAAACTTCACACCGACCCCCACCCCCAAGTGACACACTTCATCCATATATGGGCTCCAACAAGGTCATACCTCTTAATCCTTTCAAATAGTGCCACTCTCTGGTGACTAAGAATTCAAATACATGAGTGTATGGGGAAGGGTCCAATTCATATTCACCAATGCAACAGCTTACACAGAAGTGCCATGTAAGCTATTCAGAGAGAATTTAACAACATTAAAATATAAAATATCAAGGATTATTGAAATATTAGGAAATTTTAAAACATATCAAATATAAAATATCATCTGTAGTGAGAATATGTTTTTGTTTTAACCCACAGCAGCTATCTATGATTTGTTTCATGACATGATTTTGCCAGCAAGAAAAAAAATAGCTTACGTTTGGAATTCTGGGGACTCTTGAGAAGGTGGAAAATGCCAGAGTCCTGTTGCTTTTTCTGGTTGCTAGATTGCTTTTGCTGTTTGCTGGGTTGCTGGTTGCTGGTTGGAGATATCCTGTCGAGGAAGATTGGCCTTGCCTCAAGGAACTCAACATCCCTAATCAGCAGGAAGTTGTCTAAGGAGATCTATACCACTTTTCCCCTCCATCTTTCTTTCTCTCCTACCTAGTGTTGGGGTATTGGAAAGGATAGTGGTGGTGTAGGGAAGTAGGAAAAATAACCCAATAAAGTAGCCAAAAGTTCAGCTACAATCATATCAATAGCTTGTGAAAAGCATTTGATGATACTTAAGTGTTCCTTAATAAAATATATTACCTGTGCTCTAGGATATATGATGAGTCATCTGTACTAGTTCCAATCTTTTGAGAAATGTCCACATCTATTTCCATGGTGGCTGTCCCAGTCTAAATGCCACAGACAGCGAATAGGTTCTACTGTCTCTACAACTTCATCAGCATCTTCTGTCATTTGATTTTTTTTTTTTTTAGGGAAGCTATGTTGATTACATAAAAAGAAATCTCAAAGCAGTTTAATTTCCATTTCTCTAATGGTTAAGGATGCAGACACTTTTTAAATGTACTTATTAGCTATTCATATTCCTTGTTTTAAACTCTTTATTGCAATTCCAGAGCCCATTTTTGATTGAGTTGTTTCTTTATGTTTACATTTTTGAGAACTTTTTTATATTCTAGATATTCATCCTCTGCCAGACACATAGCTGGCAAAGCTTTGCTTCAGTTCCATGGGCTGCCTTTTCACTTGTGTGACAGATTCCTTGGCTGTACAGAAATGTTTTAACTACATGAAGCACCATTTATCAATTGTTCATCTTATTTCCTGAGTGACTGGAGCTCTGCTTAGAAAGTCCTTGTCTATGCCTAAACCTTTTAAAAAGAATTTTTCTAGTTCGTATCATATGCATAAGTATGTAGGCCTGGCTGTCTATAAGTACACTTTGTGCACCCAGGTGTCCCAGGAATCCAGGGAAGTGGTTAGGAGCCTTTTGAGCTCGAGCTACAAGTGGTGTGAGTCAACCAAAGTGAGTACAAGAGCAGCAAGTGCTCTTAACTGTGACCAATCGCTCCAGCTCCCAATACTTATATCTTGCAGTACATTCTCTATTTTTTCCCTCTAGCAGTTTCAGAGTTCCAGGCTCTATGTTGAAGCCCTTCAGCAATTAATTCAGAGCCAGAAAGTTTACTCTTAATTCATTTATCTATGAATATTAATTCTTCTGGAACCATTTGTTGAAGGTGTCTTTTCTCCCTTGTGTACTTTTGACTTTTTTGAGGAGGAGACAATAATCAGATAGCTGTAGATGCAGTAGTTTAAGGAAGGTTAATCCAAATGGGGGACATATTAAAAACTATGGAGACCTACTAGGAAACCTACTCACTTGTAAGCCAATTTAAGAGAAAGTATTAAAAAGCTAGGGGGAAGTATTCTGGGTGTCTCTATGGCTGTCTAACACTGGTCCTAGGAGCTACTGTACACTAATGAACAGCTGTGGTTGCCCTCACTTGGCCTGCACATGACTGAGCCCATTGATCATCAGCCATAGGTCAAGGAGGGGCTCATGAGGTCCTACTCTTTCTTCTTAACTATTGGCTACTGATGGATTCTGTAAGTCTACCAGGAACCAATGGGTATTTCCACACCCCTGGTTATAATCAGTGGCTCGAAAGAATACGTGGATATGGAAAAGGAATTTGGATGGATGAGGGGGAATGATAGTGGTGGAAAAGAGATAAGAGTGGGTAGGTTTGAAAGCAATCAATATACTATATGCATATATGAAATTGCCAAAGAACAAACAAAAGAATAGAACTTTTTAAAATTAAAGATGGAAAATACTCCATTAAATGGGTGTATGTGCATATTTCCTTAACAAAAGAATAAAAGAATCAACTGATAAATTACTATAAGTACTGACAAAAATACACCAGCATGTAGGGAAACAATATATTTAAATCAAAGCATCCATATGTACAAAGAAAGGGAAAGAGAGAATGCACTATTGAGACTTCATAAGATTCAGCAGCAATTTTTTTTTTTTTTAAGGATGAACTTATCAAGCAATGCCCAGGTCATAAATAAAAGAAGCATTGTCATCATTATGAAATCCAAACCAACTGAGAATGGGGTGGTAATATGGTCAGTTCTCATTATAATGTACACGTATATTGTGATCCTACAAACAGCTCTAGAGAGGTGCTTCCTTTCATGCTTATTGAGGAACTAGATGAGCTCATTGCAAAGATTATATGGTCCAAAGACAAAACAGAGTAGGGCAACTGTGAAATAACCGAGATGAGCCACCCCCTTGGAGGTAAGCTGCTCCCATGGGATTCCCCCAATAACCTGATCCATTACCTATAACAGCACAGCTTTTCAGAGCAAAGCTACAACAGTTGCGTCTATCTGTGAGGTTTTATGTAGCTTGAGCCTGTCCTGGCTAGCTTTTGCTGTCAAGCTTTGGTCCTAGAGTCACCTGGGAAGAGAGAACCTCAGTTGAACTGTCTAGATCAGACTAGGCTGTGGGTGTGTCTGAGGGGCCCTGCCTTCATTGATAATTGATGTGGGAGAAAGCAGTCCATTTTGGACACCATGGTCCCTTGGCAGATGATCCTCACTGTATAGGAAAGATGGAGGAGCATAGGCCTGGGAAGCAGCCACAGAGTAAGCCAGTAGTCAGTGTTCTTGTATGATTTCTGCTTCGGTTCCTGCCCTACTTCCCCTCAACTGTGGACTGGAACTTGGAAATGTAGGCTGAAATAAAGCCCATTCCTCCTTTAAGGCACACTTGGCAATAGTGTTTATCACAGTATCAAAAATCAAACCAGAATACAGCCCAGAACAAAAACATAATACTTTTGTGATGAGAATGAAAGAAGAGTATGTGTCTTCCATGACTTCCTCTGTGTGGAAGGATTATAGAAAGTGCACAGGTTTTTATTTGGTTGAATCCAGTATTAAAAGCAAACAAACAAACAACAAACCTCTCTAGAAGGGCTTGAAAAGAGGAGTGGGATGGAAGGGATAGTGGGTAGAGGGTGGGAGGGCAGGACTGGGAGGGGTGGAAAGAGGACACTGTGATAGAGATGTAACCTGAAATAATAAATAAACATAGAAAAAAAAGAAAAAGGAAAAGCAGACAGGAAAATAGATGGATTGGAACTTGTCAGGCCCATAACGATGGAAAAATACTTAACTGTATATATCTCGCTGTATTTCTTTTAATTTTGGTATTCCAAAGATTCATTACCCATTTTTAAAACCATTTTAATAAATACACTAGCATGTACATTCATTTTGACCATATTATCCTGTATTTTGGCTTTATTCTAAGGAAATTATTTCAGATACGCATGATAGTATCAGTGTAAGAAGTAGTCATTGAATAGTAGTTTTTAACACTGTGCATAAGATGGGGGAAGAAGAAGAGGAGGAATTCAAATACTAAATAGTGGGAGTACTTCAATTTATGCATATATTTACAATTCAATAATTAAAAATTATGCTACAAATTAACTTTAAGGATTTGGAGATATTATGTACAATATATGTGTGATGACTAAACACCATAAATAGAACTATGTTTTTTCAAAATTGTAAAAACATTCTTAAATATGTTATCACTTTATTAATTTATTATTTATTGAGTTTGTATCTGTCTGAACTTCATCTGTCTATATGCATGTATACATGTGTGAAGGTACACACATGCCATGGAATTCATGTGGCAGTTAGAGGGACTCTTGCAAGAGTTGGTTTTCTCCATCTACCTTGTGAGTCTTCAAGACGGAACTCAGGTCATCAGGCCTGGTGACATACCAAAAGCCTTTACCAATCAATAGATCTCATTTGCCTACCATGTGTTCTTACACATAAACAGAAAACCCAAAGATGGTTACATACTTAAATGGTAATAATGGCTTTCTTTGGGTCATTGAAGTAAGAAAATTCATTTAATTTAACAAAACTAAAAAAAAAAATCTTTGCTAATGTGTTATCTGTCTAAGATGAATACATATTTCTATGTATATATGTATGCATGCATGTATAGGTATGTACGTACATATGTATGTATGGCATATGGCCACCTCTCCTCTCTCTCTCTCTCTCTCTCTCTCTCTCTCTCTCTCTCCTTCTCTGTCTGTGTGTGTGTGAGTGTATGTGAGTGTGTGCGAGTGTCTGTGTATGAGTGTGTGTGTCTGTATGTATGTGTGTACATACACACATGCTATAGTGTGTATGGAGGTCAGAGGAAAACTCCATGGAATCAGCTTTTTCCTTCTATCATGTGGATTCTCAGGATTGAACTCATGCTATCAGGCCTGATAGTAAGCTCACTGAGCCAACTCACCAGTAATATTTCTATTCTAAATTAAAACATTTTAGGAATAAAGAACCAAACATCAAAACAAAATAAATCCCAATTCATATCTGTTTGAACATGGTGATGTGGGATGTGGCATTTATTTCATCTTGATAGTTATTTTATAAATAGAATGTCATAATGCAAAAAAGGCAAATCAAAACACTATTCTGAACTTAATAATGTTTATAACTGACTGTCAACTAAATAGTTACTAGGTATGTTACAGGCAATTCCTAATATTATTTAGTTCTCACAATATCCCTGCATAAGTTACTATTACATGCGTTATCATCCGACAATGCAAGTGAGCCTTAAATAAGGTCAATAATTTTTTTCAAGAATCCACTGTGACACTGTATAACTCATACAACCTGTAAAATATCTACAGGTTTCATAATGCTGTGGTGGTCGCCATGATGATGGGAGAGACTGAATTTTTGTCAAGTCCCCACTTGATGGTTGTCAGTACAAGAACTGACTTTGTTGGGTTATAGCTGTCTGTGATAGCAGAATCTAAATGCTTCAAGGAAGAAAGTAGCCCTTTGGTCACAGGAGGATAAAATGGCCTCTCTCATGCACCAGCAGCCAGGAGGCTTCTTCCAAGGTATGTAACTGCCAAAGTGTCTTTTTTGTGTCTAAAAAGTGGCAAACTTAATAATACCTCTCTACCTGGGTGGAAGAAGCAGTGAGGAACTCCTTTATTGTGAGCATTCCAAAAAGCTAGGCCAAATAACTTCACAGAATAGAATTAGGGTCCCAAGAGCATTGGTTAAGCAATATTACCTAATTAGATTGGGCTTTAATGAGTAAAATAGAAAATAAACACATAACCTGCTGATGAAATAACTTTTTAGATCTAGCTAATCATCTCAAAATGAAATGAGAAACTCCCTACTGGTTTCGCCGCAGCCGTTACTAAGTGACACATAAGGCAACTTCTAGTTTTTTTTTTTTCTCCTAAATCACCATGACTACTTCAAAACAAAACTACTAACCTACAGTGATGTCTAAAAAATAACGGGGGTTCTTACTGATTTATGAACATTTTAAATATTTTGCTAACTGTAAAAATCCTACTACTCAGATAAAGTTACCCAATTCCAGGAAGAAAAAAATTCGTGAATGGTATCTGTTAAGAAATCTCATGATCCATAAGTGATCTAACAAAGATAAATATTATCTTAGAGAATGGATAGATGTGAATCAATGTTCTTTTCATATTAATATTAAAAATTTTAATTTAGACAGAAAGAATCCAAAATCTCAAGAAACACACTAATCAGTTACCATTAATTTTGGAAGGAAGGAAATAATGTCAGTTCAGTATCATATGACTCTGTGTGCTTCTGTTGAAGGACATGTCTAAAATAATTAATGTTGGTACAGGAATGGCAGAGAGATTTGACCTAGAAGCAAATATCAATCCATTGGTCATGCCTGATGAGAGTGATGGGCTATAAAGATAATGAGGTTGAATCTGTCTCATCACATTACAGGTTCCAAGTTTGTAAGGCATATAAAGCAGAAAAATTACTGTAGTGGTGTTACCACTTAATAGTTTTAATATTTCTATCAAAAAGCTATGATTCATCTGACAACATTCAAAAGAATGAAAAAGGGGAAAATGTTGCTGGTCTTTTGTCTTATCCAGGTTTTGTTTTACAAACGTTTACAGACATTTTTTTGTTCCACACGAAATGCATGTGAACAATAGAATGGTTGCAATTCTGTTTTTCACTATGATATCTGGGTCTGTCTTGAGCCGACTTATCTCAGGGCTGTTCATTCCTAGCAGGGAGTATGAAATCAGGTCAAGTATAAAGGACTTCCATTAAAGTATGAATTCAATCCTTCTGGAGGACTCTTCGGTGGTATACTCTGGGCTTGATGACCATGTTGACTTCACAGATAGTAGACTTGGCACCTTTGTTGGATGTCATATGCAGTCCATCTCAGGATACTTTGTTGAACGTCTAGATAAGGCTCACCATCTATTAGATATCTACTGAGTTTTGGCAGCCACACACTTCTAAGCAAGCTGGGATCCATTGCTTACTCTAAATATTCAGACATGCTACCAGTTACAAACACCAACAGCACTCATTCTCAGATATCGCTTGGATCATTTTCCGAGGCACAATCAAGCATAGCTTACAAACTGTACAAAGACCAATAGTCACAGCATTAGTTTCTGGTGAGAGGGCAACCACCATGCCTTTCAAGGACAAAGAAATCTATTTCCCTTTGGAATCTCTGTCATGAGTAGTTATAGTGAGCTATACTTATTCCAAGACATAGTCTATTTTCTTGACAAAGTTCAAGTAAGTATAAAGTAACCAAAGTAGAATCCTGAGTTTTTTCAGTGTTTGGGATTGAAGCCAGGGCCTTGGATATAGTAGGCAAACATTCAATCACCATGCCATACCCCAAGCCTCAAGAACTGTAGCTCAAGGCCCTAAATCAAAATCAATTAGGGACTGAACATGGTACATTGGTTACAAGCACTTATTGCTCTTCCAGAGAACACAGGTTAGGTTTCCAGTACCTGTGCTGTAGCTCATAACCACCTGTTGCTCCAGTTCCAGGGGATCTGATGTCTTCTTCTGACCCCCTTGGGCTCTTTTACACATGTAGTACACATACATACACTCAGGTAAACACACACACATACATACATACATACATACATATACATATACATATACATATACGTGTGTGTGTGTGTGTGTGTGTGTGTGTGTGTGTGTGTGTGTGTGTAAAAATTCATAATGGGATTCTTAGCCTTCAAAATGAAGACAGCAAGAATCACACTAGAAAGAAGAGCCTAAGAGGAGGGAAAGGAGGCTTCGAGGATAGGGGCTGACAGGGTATTAGAGCACCGGTGGCATTAAGGTGGAAAGAAACACAAGAGTGCAAGAAGGGAGTGGTGATAGATAGAGAGGGGAACAGAGGATCCACCAAGCTTAAATGTGCATAAGGAAACAGTTACTTTGTGTGCACAAGGGTTGATGTTGGTTGTCAACTTGATTGAATTTGGGATCAACTAGGAGATATGCTTCTGGGTGGGTCTCTGAAAGTTCTGTACTGAGATGGACAATTCTCCCACTGAATGGGCATCACCTCCAGTGGGCAGTAAAACATAAAGATGCCTGGGGACGGGGCACAGCAGGGTAGTTCTCACCTGCCAGCCGTCTCTCTTTGTTGCAGCTACACTGCTGCTGTACTAGTTGCTCACAGCAAAACACAGCTTTGTTTATCTTTCAACAAAGACTGAAGTCTAGTGGTTCTTCAGGAATCCTCCAGGATTTCAGAAACAGGTTGGGACTTTTGAACCATTCAGGCTTGTGAACGAACAGCCTCAGCATGCAGGCAGCCATTGTTGAATTACTCAGACACACTTGGGCAAACCATCTAGCAAACCCCTCTGTACCTGGTGTCCATTCTGTTGGTTCTGTTTCTCTAGGGAACCCTGACATGTGCAGTGTACATGAAAATACTCTGAAAAAGTGACCCATCCATTTGCCAGCATTTGGCTCAAAGAATTTGTCTTTTATGTAAGAGTTGTGTTATTTGCTCAAAGTTGTTGATGACACAATTCTGTTCAGCATGGATGAGGCCCTGGGCACAATCCACAGAACCAAAGAAGTTAATTAAAAAGTGATTTTGAATGAAAAGATGAATGTGTACACAGTTGTCGAAATAAGGAGAGTCATGAGGAAAGTGAATTCAAATTATAAATATTTCACAAAAGGGCTGCTCCAGCTGTGTATTTCACCACATCAAAAGCAGTTTTCAATCAAGGTATGAATCTGGTTCTTTTGTAGGCTCCAATGTTTTAAACTATACAAGAGACTTTGAAGAAGCAACATCAGGCAGAGGCTAATTATACAGATCACAAAGCCCATAGACTTGTGTAAAATTCTATAAATTATATGCTCAGACTACTAAGAAAGCTCTGACCCTAAAATGCTTGCTATGCAAGCATGAGAATTTGATCCCCAAAATAGGGATAGAATTTTTATGCCTGGTACACATGTAAAAGCTCATTATGGTCTATAATTTCAACACTTGGAAGGCAGGGACAGACAGATCCCTGGAACATGCTAGCCAGCCAGTCCAGTCAAATTAGTAAGTTCCAGGTTCACTGAGAAATCATTTTTCAAAAGTGAAGTGGTAGGATCAGCAGGATGGCTTCGTGGGTTAAGGCACATGCCACCAAGCCTGAAGACCTGAGGTTGATCTCTTATATCTACATGGCAGAAGTAGAGAACTGATCCAAGTAATTTATTCTCTGACATCTATGTGTGTGCGCACATGCCTGAGCAGGCATACGCACGCACACACACACACACACACACACACACACACACACACACACACACATACACACATAATTTTGAAAGTTTAAAAAATATTAGGTGGAGAGTGATAGAAAAAGTTCCTTAATGTTGAGTCTGGGCTACTTCAAAAACATATCCACATATAAATACACATTTATGCACACCTTCCTGGATACTTATACACACATCAATATGCACACACACAAACATACACACTAACATGTGCATCTGCATGTATACTTGCACATACATGTATGAACACACCAATATGTGCACATACATGTATACATACTTGTACACACATTTATACACATACCAACATGCACACATATTCCAACATAAACACACACATCAACATTCATATCTGCCCTGCATGCATACTTGTACACAAATGTACACACACACACAAGCATAGACACATGTGTTCACATCTTTGCTCAAATCCACCTGAGCCTCAGTTTCCTGACTTGAAGAATAAGTAATATTTGTTGAATAAAACATACCTCTTCTAGGATTGCTGTGAACATTAAATGAGCTTATGTGCAGAGAATAGGGTCAAGAATGTGGTAAGGATTAAAAGTAAACCTACAGTATACATATAATTTATATATATATATATTGCATATATATACTATATAAATATAAATAAACATATATCACACTTTTAATTTCTAAGAAGAGCTTCTTGACCATAGTCTGAAATAAAAACTCCTTGCAAACTTGAGTCACAGAATCTTTCTTTCAATATCTCTGCACAATAATCTGGGCATATTTTATTTGCAAAGTATCTTTCCAGGAAACAGAACAGGAAGGCTTTGTCCTTATTTTGCAATGGATGAAGAGCAGATGTTGTTCATCCCAGGATTCTCGTCTCTCCAGTGTAGCCTGAACTGTGTAACTGAACCAAAATATAGTGGTAATAAATGCCAGTGTTGATCAGAACTATATAGTGGACAAAGTTTAAATGCTGAAAATGTTTAAGTGAAATGCTGGACAAAAAAATAATAACTTAGGTATATCAAAGAAATCAGATCTCCACAGAGTTTGTTTTGACTTCTTTTTGAATACTTGCAGTGATCGAGAACTCAAATAATGGAGATGGTTAGATAGTAGAATGTTAAAGTCAGGTGCCAAATACATATGGACTGGACATTGGGAATGTATGCTAAGCCATATAACTCTCATAATTGTGGCCTATTTATTTCTGTTGTTTTGTATTGTATTTATTGTTATAAGAGAAAGAACCATTGGTTGGACTGAAAGGGGGAGCTGTTATTGGGAAAAAGATATACCTTAAACTAAAAAAAAAAAAGGGTAGAGGATGGGGAGGTTAGGAGGATGGGGGGGTTAGGAGGAAGAGGGTGGAAGGGTGGGACAGGAGAGGGGAGTAGGGAGGGGATTGTGACTGAGATGTAACTTGAAGAAATAAAAAATAAATTATAAAAAAAGAACTCAAATAATAACCTAACAAGTTCTAAGAACTAGACAGGCTCAGACTTCCTCCCTACAATCTCTCTGTTTAAACTTGGAAAGGAGCTATTTGCAGCAGGACTAGAAGAAAGTTTATTTGCTGCTGCCAGAGAAAGAAGGCTAATGAGATATGCCTCGCATTGTGGTACAGCTGCATTGCCATGTAGACCTATTTATTCCAAAACCATGCATATTCATCTTAGTAGGGGGATAAACTCATGAGAGAAGGGGGGAAATTCAAGCATTTTACTTGACTATATGCTAAGAAGCACACCCAGTCATTAGGCTTAATTAGAATGAAATTAGATGAGATGATATCATACTTAAATAGTCATATATGTTAACTAGCTTCCTTTGTCTACTAAATATGATTTATATCTCTGTACCAGCTGCCATTAGTTCAAAGATAAGGATCTCTAGATTCTGTTATACGGGGGAAATATATTAAAAGAGAAGGAGTCAGAAGGCAAAGAAAACAAAGGAGACTTAACTACATTTGCCCTTAGGTCAGCCCTTAAGTTAGAAGTAAGAAAAAATGGAGTCAGACAGTAGGTACAAGGAACATAATCAGCCACATGTCCCTTACATGACCACGGGATAAGTCTCTTCCATATGGTAATCAGAAGGATTGTTGATAGATTCCATCTCTAAATGCCTCCAGAGAGGGGTGGGAAGGAGAGCGTTAAAGAAAAAGGTGGAGAAGGAGAGGAAGGGGGAAAGGGAGATGGAGAGGGAAACAGAGGGGCAAGAGGGGAAGGGGACAGGGAGAGATGGAGATGGATAGGGGAGGAAGTGGGAGGGAGATGGGGAGGAAGGGAGAGGGGGGGGAGGTAGGAGAAAGAGATTAAATGGTTTTAAAGTTGACTCTAGTACTTGTTCCCATGCAGATTCCCATGCAACCTTCCTGGAGAAGTGAGATTTCAAGACATTAAGACTTGGGTGATTATTATTATAATATCCATTTTATTAGAACAAATGACTACATATATCACTAGCACAGTTCTGAGAAATGAGAGGAAAATGAGAGTATAATTTACAGAAGATTTTCTTCATGTCAAGAGATGCCCATTAATTCTTTAGAGATGAGTTCCTTAGAAGGGTCTGTATGCAACAGGAACAGTTATTACTATAACTATCCTCCATTTGTGGGTGAGTGCTCAGAGGAGTTGAATCTGTTGAAAACTACACAGCTACTAAGGTACAGGGGTATGAGTTAGACCTGAGTTTGTTTGTCTCAAGAAAATTAATATTTCTCTACTGTCCTACCATAAGAAAAAGCACATTAAAATTTTTGCATAAGGACTTAAGAAAATCCCAGTGTGAATAGAACTCATCTGGATGTGGAAGCCTTGCACACTGCTCACAGAAACATAAACTAGTTCAACCACTATGTAAATCAGCATGAGGGGTTCTGAAAATTCTAAAAGTAGAACTACTACATGACACAGCCATCTCATTGCTCTCCAAGACTCCAAGTCGCATATCACAGAAGTTTTTAAAAATTACTCATTTATTCTTTTTGAAAATTTTTAATTGTATGTCTGTGTGGTTTGTACAAGCTTATGTGCTTCACATAAGCAAAGCATAACAGGGTATCAGATACCCTGGACCTAGAGTTACAGACGGTTTTGAGCTGCCTTGTGGGTGACTGAATTAAATCCAGGACCCCTGGCAGAGCAAGCAGTTCTCTTAACCTCTGAGCTATCTCTCCAGCCTCTTCACAGAGATTCTTATATGCCCATATTTACTAAAACACAATTCATAATAGCCAAGTTGTAGAACTAACCTAGATCTGACAACAGAGAGATTTTTTTAAAACCATGTTGTCTGTACACAATGGAATTTTTTAGCCATAAATAAGAATAAAAGTATATTCCCTGTAAGAAAGTAGATGCAGCTAGAGATAATCACATTAAGCAAAATAAGTCAGTCTCAGACAAATACCATGTTTCCTTTCATTTGTAGTTTCTAGGTTTTATATAGATCCATAAAAGTAAGTCTTAATACATGACATGAATGTTGAACTGAAATTGTCTAGGCAAACAATGGTGATTGATGGGAGGGGGAAGGGAGTGATGGCAGAGTATAGACACATGAGGAAATATGTTCAGTGTATACCATACACATGCATGGAAATATTCTCACATAACACAGTACCATGTTCAGTGAACAGAGGAAGGGGAAGGAAGAAATGTAATTAACTACAATCTCAAAAATAGACAACAACAAAACAATAGAGAGTGAAGAGACCTATTTTGGGATCTCTCCCCCCACAGGGAAAGAAACAATAACATCAAAATCTCCTCTGCAGAACAATATTCTTCATGGAAAGCCCAGGTTGCTATTTAGCACCAGAAACTGCCTCAGAGCTAGGGTATTATTGGTTGTTAAGAATCATTTCATTGTTTTTGAAGTTCTGCCTTAGCAAAGGTGAATAAAGAAGAGCATGCCATCTATTATCTCAGGGTTATCAGTCTGAGAAAATTAAAAGAAAGGTTTTTAGCATTCTACAGATTCTATGTGTTCTTAGCTGTAAATGCTTTCTAGCTGCTGGAATGTGCAAAGCAGATATGAGAATATCATTTTCATAAATACTTTGAATGGATATGTATGGAGACAGCTGATACCCCATATTAACACCACTATCCTATAACCTGAGCTGTAACATACTTTCAGCTTCTTTTAATCTATTGCTCTTTTCCTTTTCCATTTTATAACTTTTCTTATTTCAGGTAGTAAACTTGGATACCACTGTTTGTCGTCTTGACTGGCTTTGAAATAGTTCCTGGGTGAAACCAGAATATCTGCAAATTACCTTTACACATGGTTCTTGATAATTAGTAGCCTCTGGAGATTCACAAAAAAGTCCTGAGCATCAATTTACGTATTTATGACACTTGGATCACCAAACTGTGACACCATGAAGTGCTTATGAAGGTCCAGAAAAGCTCCCCTGAATGTTTTATGGAAATAATAAATATATCTACTCAGAAAATGAAAATACATGTTGGTATTAAGATACAGAACCATACCGAGATATAGAACACTGGCACCTCTCACATTACTGGATTAAAATCCGTTAGTGAGTCTCAAGGACTAATGCCATACATCAAAATGTTACGATGGTTGGAGAAAGGTCAGTGGACTTGAAAGACATAAATTAGTTTTTTTCTTGCAATCATGTCAACAATTACAATATAGCATGTTTATTTCTCTCTCTCTCTCTCTTAGTTCAGTTAAGTTTCTTACTAAATTATTTTACAAAGAACTCTGGCAAGTGGATGTGCCCAAACCAACTTTATCTATAGCATAATCATGCTGACAGCATAAGAGTAAGGGTTAAAGGTATTTACATTTAATCAGAAATATATACTTTTTTGAATCAGGCATGTTGGCTTATGTCTATGATTGGACACTCAGGGGACTAAAGAATCACCTCAAGTTTGGGGCCATGGACTACATAAATCCACGTACACCAGGAATCTGAGTCAGCCTAGTGATTTCTTCAGGAATGCTATTACAATTGTGGAAAGGCAATACTATTTCCACTCACAAGTGTTTTGACCCATAGATCTTTGTTTATCAAATCATTGATTTAGTGAACATCAGTGGTGAGTCTTATTGTAGGAAACACAGATGGAATATGATGCAGCCATTGAAATGGCTAGAGACTGCTTGAGCCCAGTAGTCCCATTAACCAGCTTTATGCACAAATGAGAAATAAAATGTTAGGAGAAAAAAAAACAATTACATTCAATTATTTAAATTTTTACTTACATTGGTCTTCCAAAGACCTTCTTAGAAATAACAGAAGGCTTTGATCACCATTTAATTTTATCTTAAACTCATTCATGTTTTAGGGCCTCACTCAGTACCACCACCACCACCACCACCCCGGCATGCCCATGCTATCTGTATTACAGACTGTATGTCAAATGATAAGTATGATTGGGAAAGAATCTAATCCAAGTTTTGTAGAAGAACTGCCACTGTAATCCAGTTAGGGGATAGTTTGAGGCATTAATCATGGACAAAAGTGCCTCAAGCCATCTGGCACTCTCGGTTATTCTTAGAGTGCCTGGGGAGTGGGAAACCAGAGGATATTATCATGAATCCAGGTTCGCTCACAGCACTGACTCATCCAAGCTCCAAATGTCTCAGATTTCAGAGGCTTTCCTTTTTTCTAGTTTTCTCGTTTTAAGAAATTATTATTTGGTGGCACATTAAATCGACTGGGCAGGCCTATAACCATGGCTTCCCTGTCTTATCAGTTGCATGTATTGACTTGTGTGGTAATCCCAGACACCTTGGGCTGCGTGGAAGCTGACAGCATGTGTGGTGTGAACCAGGCCTGCTGTCTGTGCTCTGTTTCCATTCCAATCCAAGTGTTAGGACTTGGTAACTACAGGCTCCATGCTTTCCCCCTGATCAGGTGACCAAATGACACTTTGCCATCTGGATTGGCAATAATGCCACCACTGCTTCAGAGAAACATCCCCTGACACTCAGTCCCAATCAGGTATTTGTATTATAACTTGCCATTATAATTCCCTCTTTTCATTACCTGCTACTCTAACACCTATCATAATTAATCAGCAAAAAATTCTACTAAGTACAAGGAACCTTTACTGCCTTCAACATGTTTATAAGGAAATTAACTTTTTGATCCCAAGTGCTATATACCTAGTACTGTGCTAGATTCACATTTATGAATGATAAATTATTAGGCCATTAACTGATACAGTTCTCTTTTAGAAGTGCAATTTGACTCTCTATGTATGGTAAATAAAGTGATTCAAAGAGATTTGGGCTGGAAATCTATTTCACTACATATAATGTAATAAAATGAATAGAACACCCACTTCTAGAATTTTGACTTGGGTTTAATAAGAATTCAAGGGTTTAATGTAAGCCAAATAACTATAATAATTTGCAATCAAATTATTCACTCATGATTTGCATTCACATATTTTAATTCTAGCCCACAGATATTTAAAGAGCACATTTCATTTAGCCTCCAAACGGTAGCCTTTCAAATAAAATAGCCTCCTTTATTTTTCCAATTAACTAGCTTGTGTTTCTTAATTATTTTATTATGTGCATTGATTTCTCACTTTATTCAACAAATATTTTTGAGACACCTCAGATCTGGAAAATACAATGACTCATATATCCTAGTTCTCATCATGAATACAACTAAATAGGAAGCTAAATTATTCAAACAATCACCAAAAATTAGACAACTTATTGAGGGCACAGATTGCAGAAAGCCATCCCTAGAGATTCTGTCTTTGTAAGTCTTCAATGGAATCTGAAGTTTCATTTCTAAGATATCCAGAAGCTACAGGAACCAAGTACAGAAGCTGCACATCAATGGCCCAGGAACCATACTTCATGAACCGATGAACTTGAGCAACATGAACGTGGAGAGCTAGGAAATAGCTGTCAGAAATGAGATCTCTGGTTTGGTGAAAGAAGTGATGTTGGACATGAAAACTAGGAAAGAATTTGGATGAGGCCTCACGTTTTCTACCTTCTGGGAAAAAAGTATCACATTTGTGTAAACATTACAATGAGTAATTTGACAAACTTATTTCTGAAAACAATTTAAGTGAGAGTATAAATCTCTGCTTGATGGGAATAAATAGCAGCTATTCCATCAAGAGTCCCAACTTTTATCTTTTTTTAAATTAAGGTGAATTATGCATGCCTTTCCCTTTATTGAAAATAGATTCTTTTCTCAGACAGTATATCCTGATCCCACATCTCTTGTCCCCAAAGGAAGCTTCCAGTACTGGGGCTGGGTTACACCCAATTGAGTTGTTGGCCAAAGGAGTCCCATGAGAATACCCAGACAACCCAGACTATTATCAAGTCTATAGACTGTTCTCTATAAACTGACAGCAAGGCTCCATTACTGAAGAGTCCCGACTTTTAGTACACGGGTATTATACCAAAATAATTGTTGCTATATATTTATTGGTAGGCACATAAACATACAAATGAGGGAAATTCTTAAGTCAAAAAGTTTCATGGAGATGGTTAGATAGTAGAATGTTAAAGTCAGGTGCCAAGTACATATGGACTGGACATTGGGAATGTATGCTAAGCCATATAACTCTCATAATTGTGGCCTATTTATTTCTGTTGTTTTGTATTGTATTTATAGTTATAAGAGAAAGAACCATTTGTTGGACTGAAAGGGGGAGCTGTTGGGGGGGAAAAGATATACCTTAAACTAAAAAAAAAAAAAGGGTAGAGGATGGGGGGTTGAGAGGGAAAAGGGTGGAAGGGTGAGACTGGAGGGGGAAGTAGGGAGGGGATTGTGATTGAGATGTAACTTGAAGAAATAAAAAATAAATTATAAAAAAAGTTTTGAATCTATAGTGAGCGTATTATGAAGTTTATGAGACAAATGAAATCAGGCACACTCTGCTGGCCCGGGCCTGATTGTCTCTGGATTAGTACCTTGGTTATCACACTGTTAGTAGTCTTGATTTTACAAACTGTCTGCTTTATAAAGTTCATTTCGTCTGTGATCTTACTGATAAATTAATGGAGAGATGGCTAGCTACAAGCTTAGCAGCGCTCAGATAGACACGCACTTCTACACTGTCCATCACTGAGAGAAAAAGAAATACAACAAATATAAGCACTGTGCATAGTGACAGCATGCTGCTGTGAGGACTGGTTGGAACTATGATATGCTATTCTGAAGTAGGATGAATAGAAGTTGCAAGTCAGTTTCAACTTGAAAGGTGAGACACAAGTGTTGACATTTTAGTGCTGACTGTTATTAGCATTGATTGTAATCAATGAACTGCCTGATGGGAAATACAGCACATGAATAATTACTAAAATGTGTGCCAAATTCATATAGCACTTCCGAAATCACAGATACGATTAAGCATTACTTCCTAATTGTACCCAGTAGTGTAGCACAGCTAATGAAAACAGATTAGCAACTCTGCACTAAAGGAACATGTTTGCAGTGTGTCATTGACAGTGATGGGACTGTTTACACCAGGGAAATTAGCAGAGGCTGCAAACTCAAGACTCCTCTTTTGTACCTCTGTGTCTGTATTTCTCTTTCTCACTCATTCCCCCCTACTTCCTACTCTTTTCCCCTTGCCTCCCTCCCTCCCCACTAACCATTTTCCTTTGCAGGATCCCACTCCTTGAGACTAACATTAAAGAAACTTTGATCACATGCACATATTTAGAAAATGAAGAGAAAGTGAAATATTAGAATTCCCTGGGCTAAAATTGATCAGTGCACATTTTGGAGCTGTTAAGCATGACTTTTCGCCAAACATTTCATATTCATGATTGAACCAACCCATTTTCACTAACAAGCTTTGAGGAAGAGGCATCATTAATTTATTACTTATAGGAAATTACAAGTCTATAAAGGTTAAGTAACTTAGCACTTACTCTGTTCCTTTTTTTCTTTAATGAGAAACTTGAAATTATACAAAGATGTGGTGCTTAACAGATTTTGTTTAAACATATCGATGTGTATATTAAGAAATCTATAAATTGAGATAATACATATTTCCTTGATTTTCTTTCTTTTCTGATGAGAACATATTTTTTTTTATTCACTGGTACACTTTCTAAGTCACAAACCTGCTCATTACCTTCATTACCTTCAGCCTTGGAAACAAGGGCAAGAACAACCAGCTCTTCACTTACTACAAGACTCATTTAAGAAAAGATGTCTATCAAGACTAAGAACATCCTCTTCCACTGTGGGGAGGGGGCTCCCCTCATCTGAGGAGAAGGAAAGGAGGGAGGGCAGAAAGGGTGAGAGGGTGAGACCATGTAGGGAGGAGGGTGGGTCCTGCAATCATGATGTAACTTGAATAAATACATTAATTAAAAATAAATAAATGTATTTATTTTTTTCAAGTTATACCTTGATCAAAGCCCTCTCCCTCCTCCCCTCTTGCCATCTCTGTCCTCTCCTTGTCCTCAGATGAGGGAGGCCTCCACATAACAAACTCCCTCAGTTTATTCATTCACATGAGGGCTAAGAGCATCCTCTGGTACTGGGGCTTGAAATGGCAGCCCATCTATGATAAGGTGTTCCACTAACATGCAACAGGGTCCATGACTCGTTGCTGGGTGGAGTTTTTCTTAGGATAGTTATGCTAGGTTCTTGTCTGTTTGGGTCTGTGGGTTGTAAGATGGTTGTCCTGTGCTATATGGTTAATATCCACTTACAAGAGAGTACATACCACATGTATCTTTCTGGGTTTGAGTTATTAAAAAAGAAGAAGAAAAAGAAAAGAAAGAGAAAGAAAAGACTAAGTTGTAGTACTTTAGAAATAAGGAAGACACAATAATCAAAGGTTTTATGAAATTCATTTCTCCACGGTTTTTAGGAAATACAGTCTGATTTATATAGTTCATATAATCAATCCTCAAGAAATATTTGGCATCTCCAAAATCCTTGTACATCTGGCAATTTTACTAAATGGCTGGCCACTTTTAGGAAGGACAATATTTGGTGTGATGAAGAAATGCATTTCTCATGCATGAAAGAACTTTGTGAAATTAAGTTTCAATGTAGTTTTAGGCAAATATTATAAGATATGGAAAGTTAAACCTTCTTATTATTTTTCTAAATTTCTTTGATTTTCTTGGGGCAGTGTTTAGCTGCATTATATCTTGAGCATATTCCCTTCCACAATGATAGGAAATTTGCATAGATTTTTTTGTGAGCCTCTCTGACAACATCTTTAAAAGTTGAGAATTTACACACACACACACACCCTATAAGAATCTTAATTGAAAATTTTCATAGTTCAAATGATAATATGTTAGATCAAACAAACACATTTTCAAGCTGTGGCTTATAAAGTCTCGACAGAGGCTTTGGGAAGCTTAGATGTCTAAATGTAGGCTTTTTTAAAAAAATTAAATGAATAAAAGTTTCACCTAGAGGAAAAATGGGTGGGTAATTTTCAGAATTAACTGGATACTTAATAACTCTCAAATGGAAGTTCTTTAGGAGCCATATCCTTTTTTATGAGTTAAAATTGTAGGACAATACCTGAAGATCTGGAGTAATCTGAACATAGGTTTGTGCATTTGCCTGTATATGTGACACATTTTCACATGTGTACAAGTTTGTGAATGGAGAGCTTAAAATTGTGAAGTTGTGGTATCCGGGACTACCTAAGGTATTCCATGAGAATTCTTACTGATTGTCAATGAATACTATCTGCTGTCTCAGAGTTAAGCACTGAGAAATACTGACATGTTTTGTTTTGTTTTGTTTTGCTGACACAGGCATCACACTATGATAGATAAAAAAATTCTTAAATTTCCATATTTTTATTTAATCTTTTGAATTAATTTTCATTAAAATATGAAGTGTAAATATTTGACACATGGATCTCATCATGAATATTTATAAATACAAAAAGGTTAGGTACTACTATTGAGCATGTTTAGAAAATGATGTGCAGTTTCCCAAGAATAGAATGGCCTAATGAATTATACATTTACAGAGATGATAGAGTGATTGATTGATCTTGGAAAGAATATAAGACCAATTTTAAAAATATATCATAATATAAAACATTAGGCTATTCTTATTTCATATTGTAAAATAAACTCAAGCTCTCTGGGGGGAAAATGATATCTTCTACATTTCATTAATCATTTACTAAGTATTCAATGTTTTATCAACTATATTAATTTTCTTATTAAGCTCTAACTGTACATAACATAGTGACTGTTTAAACTATATATACATATACAATATATATATATTATTTTTACTGTTTATTTATTACTTCAATTTACATCTCCATCACAGTCCTCTCTCTCCATCCCTTCTGGCCTCACTCTCTCACCCTCATACCCTCTCCCCCTTCTCCCACCTATCCTACTCCTCCAGTGTGGGGTGCCCTACATATAAACCCCCTTCAGTTCAGCAGTCATATGAGGGCTAAGAGCTTCCTCTTGCACTAGGACAAATGTCCAACTAACAGGTAACAAAGTCTATGTTCCTGTTCCTTTCAGTCTGTTGGTTGTAGGGCAGTTATCCTGTACTATATGGCTAAAATCCGGCTATAAGTGAATAGATGGCATGTGCATCTTTCTGAGTCTGGGTTAGCTCACTCAGGATGAGCTTCTCTAGTTCCATCCATTTGCATGCAAATTGCATAATTTCCTTGTTTCTGATAGCTGAGTAGTATTCCATTGTGTAGATATACCACAGCTTTTTTTTTTTTTATCCATTCGTTGGTTGAGGGACGTCTGGATTGTTTCCAGTTTCTAGCTATTATAAATAAAGCTGATATGAACATAGATGAGGAGATGTCCTTGTGGTTTGGTGAGGAATTGTTTGGATGTATACCCAGAAGTGGTATGGCTGGGTCTTAAGGTAGAGCTATTCCAATAAACTATATTTTAAACATAATTTTAAAATGTAGTGTTGTTTATTGACCTTTCAAAAATATATCCTTGAACCCAATTACACCTCCTCTAACTTTTAAGCTAAATAATACCAACAAGATAGCAGCAGCACGTACAGAATTCTGCAGTTTAGAGTAGGTGATGCAGTTTTATTACACAGCAATGGCTCACTGTTTCATCACTCATTGTGACCTCTGAAATGTTATGTAGAAGCAAATGTGTGACATAAATACTCTCAAGAAACATAAATGATAATTGATCATGACTTGTTCATTCTGAAGCAAGAGTAAATGTAAGGCACTGACTTGAAGTTTGTTGAGATGCTGTAGCTGTGCAACATTGCTGATAAAGGTATTAAAAATCATGTGAAATATGAAAAATGAGGGGAAAATTCACTCGAGGCAAAAGATCATATAATATGAAGCATACAATAATGCAAGCTGAAGAGATTTCCATGCAGTGAGCACACACTTGTGCACAGACATGGTGGCGTGTGTAGGGGGTTGTTCTAATCCATAATTGCTTGTAAGAGATAGTCAGGGGCGGCATAAAGTTCCCTAGGATTCAACCTGTCTTTCTTCATGCTGGTGAGGGAACTTCATAATGTCCCTAGGCAGGTGGTTCCCTTTGTAGAGGTTTTTTTTTTTTTTTCTAGCCTTTCTGTGATTAAGTGTTGGGCAAAGGAATGCGAACAGATAAAGTGTGAGAGTTGGTGCACAAGGCTGCCTTCTCTGTCTTTTCTCTTATTCCCCATTCTCGGGGGATACAGCATCAAAGAGTTGATGATCTGACTTCAACCAGACACACAGCAGAGAGTCTAGTGACCTGGCGCCTGAGTCACCGCATGAGGTGTACTGTTCAAGCAGCCTTCTCCACTTAATTTCTAGAATAGCACACACACACACACACACACACACACACACACACACACACACACAC
>CAJQZJ010032076.1:9880747-9891161 GCA_907164525.1 Lophiomys imhausi
TTTTTCGAGACAGGGTTTCTTTGTGTAGCCCTGACTGTCCTGGAACTTGTTCTGTAGACCAGGCTGGCCTTGAACTCAGAGAGACCCACTTGCCTCTACCTCCTGAGTGCTGGGATTAAAGGCATGTGCCATCACACCCGGCAGATTAGATCTGACATTTTAAAATTAACCTGAAGTAATAAATAAATATTTTAAAATTAGAATAAAAAAGAATTAATTTAAGCATACCAGAAAATAAATTTCTTAAGATTAAAAAAAAATCTCTATTCTTTTACTCCTTAATTCCAAACCAAGAACTGCTATTTCAAAATTCTCTCATTACTATCACAGCTCCCTTCCTGCCATTAAAAATATTTTCCCCATACATGATAGAGGTTTCTTATTGGTTGCAATGTAGAGAAATATAAACTATCTAAAAGAGCCCAGCATGGCCCATGATTCCATTTGAGCTCTCCTACCTCACCCCCATTATCACCCAATTCTCATCAGCCAACCTGCTATCCATGTGTCAATCCAAACCTTATCTAGAGCATAACACATTTTTCTTCTCTATATCTACAGTCCTCCTACCCCCATCATAATCTCAATTATGTCTCTGCTCAATGACCAACCTATAAAGGCATCTTCCTTGACTATCCCATGCAGCACATCTAATCCCTCTTCTGCCTACTGTTCTAGGTATCACCACCATGCTTGGTATTCATAATAGCTACTGTACACACACGCTTCTATGTTATGTATCTCCTCTGTTGGGAAATAAGAAACACACTTTTACAATCTTGTATTCCTTTCTGTGCTGTAACCATAATCCTTAGAACGGGGTGTACCACAGACAGCATATGTGAAATTATTAGTTCCTGAACCAATAAGCTGTAGGAATGATATTAATAAAACCCCACCTTCCCAAAGCGCTATAGGGAGAGCACAGTGGATGTTTGGCTCTTCAGATAAGATAATATCCCTCTACTGGGAGGCAACAGTCTTCTTAGGATAGACACATTGGTTGACTCTAAAGAGCAGCAGGATTGGAGAGCCTGTAATCCAAGCAGAGGCAATACAAACTGTCACAGATACAACAAACATAGAAAGTTTAGCTGTAGTCATGGATCAGGCCATGCAGAAGAGTGAGTGGAAACAGAGCAGAGAAGCAAGTATTCCCTCCCATGTGTCAGGCACATGACTGACAAGAATGGTGATGGAGAAAAATGTATCTACAACATCCCCCAAAACTTATATAACTACCTACATAGATCCAAATTCAGATCCATGTCTGCCATGTGCCAAATACAGCTGACTTCATTTCACTGTGGGGTCTTCTATCTGAGGAGTTTGCATTTTTAACCACTGGAAATGTGACTCAGGGGATGGAAGAACGTGAACATATCTTAACTATATCTACTATATAATCATGATTATATGATTATATAGAGAATCCATAAAACTAAGATAAATCTGAGAACAAGATGGCTGAGATGAAATGTTGGGAACTTCAGACAAGAAGTGATGGAGTCATGAATTAAAGCAGGGTCAGACAGGGACAGTTGAGAGCAGAGGACTGACAGACAGGGCAGAATTTTCAATTGAACAGCCCCTGGTCTGCACTCTGGGCAGATTGTCACAGAGAAAGGATGATGTCATCTACAAAGTTGAGGAGCAAAATAGACAAATCACAAAGAGGATTATTTCCATCATGGCTGTCGGCTCACACAGCTGTTTAATGGGTGGATCTGGATTAAGCCACCAGGATTTATGGCTTTTCGTACTTTGCTCATTTCTCCACCTGACATCTGAAAGCAAATGGCTAGAGTTTGTAACATAAAGCACAAAGAGACAGAGACCCAGGTCAGCAGTTTAGGTATGTCAAAAAAGCCTATGCTCTGAGCATGCAAGAAGTAGAGAACACTGAACTATGACATATACTTTAAAAACTTTAAAATTAATTTTCAGCAAAATATAATATTGTATGTGTTCACTGTTACAGTAAGCCTTTCATCTCTCCCTCTTGAGTTATAAGGCTGAATTAGGAGAAAAGGGGAGAATGCTGTCTTTCAACAACAACAAATGGAAGAAGTAACATCTTTTGGTTTTAGGGCTTTTTTCCCAGCTTATTCCATGAAAAGTGCTTACTACTGGGATGGCTAAATATCGAAAACAAGTAGATGTACTAGCAAATTAAAAAGCTCTTTGTGAAACTAGAAAAGAAAGAGAAGCAGAGATTTCAAGCCTTCACTTAGCAATGAGAATTTTAAGAAAGGCATGCATCTGATCAATAGCTGACAGCTTAAGATTACATATGTATGAAGGGTACAAACGGTACAAACTGCATGGGGCCATGTGTGAAATAATGCACTTTCTCATTTAATTTGAGACCTTTTATGGTATTAGGAGTTATTGTACTGAGTAATCAAAAGACAAAATGTCAGATCAAATGAGACTTTGCGTAACAGGCAAAGGATAAAACCACTTCCTTTGAGCAAAATGCTGAGTAGATATTTTAAAATATTTGATTCTTTTATTCCTTGTGAACTATAAGTCTATTTAATAAAAAATATCCTGCTACACTAGTTCAGGATAATTACCGGGAACCCAATTCAATTCCCAATTCTTGAACTTTATAAAGTATAAACCTGGACCCACAAAATCCATCAAGGATACTTTCAGGCTGTGAAGCATACATCAGGTGCTCATGTTAGCCTTCAGATCACATGGCTTAAACAGTGTTTCTTGTAACTTTTAGCCTCTGGACTTTTTTAAAAATTATTTATTTATTTCTTCAAGTTACATCTCGATCATAGTTCACTCCCTTCTCCCCCTCCTGATCCTACCCCCCTATCCTCTTCTCCCTCACCCTTCTATCTGCTTTTTTTAAAATTTAAGGCATGTCTTTCCCCAACAGCTCCCCCTTGTAGTCCAATAAAAGGCTCTTTTTCTTATAACAATAAATACAATACAAAACAATAAGAATAATTAGGCCACAATTATGAAAATTATAAGATATAACATACATTCCCAATCTCCAATCCATATGCATTTGACAACTGATATTAATATTCTATTATCTATCTTGATGAGTTTAAAATTCTATACCTAATTCAATTTCCATCTTGACTTGCATTATCAACTTAAAAACATCTTCTTAGACCTAGAACATTCTTTTAATTACTAAATAACTTAAAACTGAACTGTGAGACTATAACTATCTAGTCTTCAATCACATCAGAGGCCTGAGAAGGTTAAATATATCTGAATAAACAGGAAGTACAGAGCCAGCAGCTTCCAAAACTAAGAAATGATAGACAACTGGCTGCCTGGACAGTTCCCATTTTCTCTCCATACATTACAGCATCTATCTTCAGCCTTTTGGCCCACTATCTCTGACAGACATTAATTGTAAAGCAGGAATTATGAAGGATTTGCCTACCCTGTCTTGGCAGAGCTAGGCTGTTCACTTACCTGCTTCCAAATTTTGTCCTTTTCTGACAGCATTCTGTCTAGAGTTGAAGCAAGGGCATTCTCATGCCCACTGACAAGCTTGCCACAAATGCAACCATCTCCACATGGAGATTCTCTGATGCACATTATCTACTTGGTGTAGAATGGGGGAGGGGAGTGCTGTCAGGAGCTGACATGTCTCAATATCAAAAAACCTTAAATTAAGCAAACATCTTTGACTGCCATATTATAAAGAACTCTTGAGGTTTTTGAAGAGCACCTACCTATTTCCATATATTTGGAAAAGCAAATGTTGCTTGTCTCTTAGCAACTTGATTTCTGATTAACTTAGAAAACCTCTGTGATACAATACACTACAACCAATAAAATGACATGTTTGAATGACTATTAGTTTGCATTTCTTAATTATCCTAAACATTTTGTGACAATTGTTATCAAAAGGCCAAAACTTCACATTACATTTTTAAGCATTACATAGGCACAATGCCTTAGAAAGAGTTAATCTTAATTTTGTATCAATACACAAATATATAAGAGCATATTCAATAATCTATCCATTTTTCTTTATCATTCCTATATTATGGCAATATTATGTCTATATCCCATTTTTGTTCAAGTCTCCCCCCCACATCAAAGAGAGAGAAGGATAGAGAAAAGAAAAAGAGAAAAAACCCTGGGTCTAACCTCCAAAACCTTGTTTAAAAAGACCATTTAACAACTTTTAATCAATCCCCTTTAGTAACATGGACTGTTTTATAATACTAAAAACTATTGAAAATTCCCCAAAATGTTTGCTCATGTGGTTTGTCTTATTGGTGTTTGTACTATCAGATTTTGAGGTAGACTCACAAGGAAAGAAAACATACCTGGTACTACAAACTTAGCCAGGTTCCCAGAGCCAATTTCGTCATGGATCTTAGAAAAGAGTATACCACTGCTACTTTGGTAGACCAGCATAATTGCTAAATAAATTGTAAGTCTTTTTTTTTTTTTAGGTTTTTTGAGACAAGGTTTCTGTGTGTATCCTTGGCTGTCCTGGAAGTCACTCTGTAGACGAGGCTGGCCTTGAACTCACAGAGATCCACCTACCTCTGCCTCCCCAGTGCTGAGATTAAAAGGGTGCACCACCACATCCAGCTGTAAGTCTTACCCTTATACCCACACATAAGTGTGGTTACCATCTATCATCAAAGAAGCTTCACTCTAGAGTAAATAGAGACCATCAAAGAAAACTACAACTGAACACGGTGCAGATATCAACATCCTAGAGATCCCATTCCCAGTGGATACATCTGCATCATAACTCCTGTGTCTGTGCCTTGGGAAACATCTTGGAAAACTTGCAAGAGGCAGAGTACAAGGAAATCTGTGAAATGGTCTCACCTAGAAATGGCTGCATAAACAAGGGCAGCATCAACGGACATGCTCACATGCAAAGGGGATAATATTGAGAGGTCCCACTCCTAGACAAAAACTACAGCAGCTACTGACTGCTGGAAGAGGGAGAATTAGCCTCTCCCAAAGATGAGCCTTATTGGCTATCCAATGCAACTCTGTCAGCCTTGAAACCATGTGTACACAAAACAACAAAAACAGACTCAATGGGTTGCATGCATATATTTGTGCATAAATATGTACACACACATATATATGCATACATACATGTGTATGTAACAATGATAATCAAAGAAAAATAGTCTATCAACATAAGAGTTGGGGGAAGGATACAGAAAGGATTATAAGGAGGAGAACTGACAGGGCTAAAGGAAGGGAAGGGGAAAAGTGATGTTATATTTTAATTAAAAATGTCTAAAATTTTTTAAATATTAAAATGTATCAGAAATACAAAAACATCTAAAATATTTACTCACTTCAAATAATAATTTTATTATAAATTAAAGAATGTTTTTAAATTTTAAATTAGTTTTTAAAAGCTAGCAAGAAATATGGTTGTTTGATACTTTAGAGAAATGAAGTTGATATCTGGGTTAGGGAGACACCGGTGTTTTCTGTTTCTGAATTCATTCTGTCATAATACCAAACTTTGGAGTGTGACCTCTAAAATAGTCCACCATAAAAACTCACAACAGAAAGAGACAGAAAAAGACAAATAGCATGTTTGTCTTATGTGTTCTGATCTCAATGGACCCCTAGAAAGGTGCCAGACTACACTTCAAGAAACGCTGCCTTAAGAATATCAGTTTTCAGAAAATAGGAAAGAATTTTCAGTTTAGTACATAGATTTCCCATGGATAATCATTTTAATTATAAATATCTATAATTATGAAATCTGTTCAAATATTAAACTTTACCCATTTAATCTGATGCCCAGATAAAACAAGTACTTTAATTATAAGAGAACCACACTCATCAGTCTTCCCTTGGTCCGTGTTTAGTCAACCGAACACTCCACAGCCCCTTCTCACCTCTTTACTGATCTTTTCAACAAGAGCATTCATTGTTCTTTTCAATTGCTTTAAGGGACGCCTAGGAGCAACTTAACCTCCGAGCATCAGGGCACATCTCCTAATTCACTACTTTAAACATGAAACCATCTCATTTATTCATACATCAGAAAATGCCACCACCATTTACTCCATTATTCACATAAAAAAACAAGTAAGTCATTCCTAATTTCTTGGGTTTTGCTGCAATTAGTGTCATCACCTCCCAGCTGGCACCAGTGGTCCTCTCCATGCCTCTATAATTCATTTGTCACAGTCTATGATTGTGTGTAAAATCCATTTTTATATTCATAAAGTATAAGCCAAGCATGTCTCATTGACACTTAAACTCCCCCAACTCTCTAAACCTCTGAGAATGAAGAAACAAAGTTCAACAAGTGTTCTTCCCTCCCCCACCACTACAACTCTAAGTCACACAGTCACACTTTCTAACATGTCAACCATTCCTCTTGGGGTTTTCTTCACCTGGAATCTTCCATCCACACATTTGTTGGTCTGGCCCTTTTTTGTCATTCAGCTCTCAGCTTTACTTTGCCAGGGAAGCTATGTCACATCAGAGAATGCAAGATTCACCGGAACTCATTAACAACCCTATCTAATTCCATTTATTTCTAACATTTATCATCACCCGAAAGGCTTTTGCTCTAGTCCATATATGTTTGGTTTTTTTTTCCCTTCAACCATCATTAAAATACAGTCATGTTCAGTTTTGTATTTCCAATGGGTGCTAAACACAAGTAGGAAGGGTGGGAGAAGCAGGAGAAGGTGGGATGGGGGAACCAGGAGGGGCGGAATGAGGGCACTGTGTAACCTGAAGTAATAAACAAACAAACAAACAAAAAGCCTACATTTCTTGACTATAAAATGAATGATCAAATAAATGTGTAAGTCAAGTTCAGTAAAGAAGTTATTTTGCAAATAAAAACTTCACTGTTTTTTTTACTATTCATAATTGTTAAGGATATTAAAAAATAAAAAAATTTTGCACTACTCATTTAAAGGTAACATGCCATGAAAGGGAGTCTTCTAGTCTCTGGGGCTTACTAATCTTTGCTATACACATTTGTGATATAAAAATAAATATAAAGAAAAAAATTCCAAAAGATTTTTCCAATTTTAGAATATTTTAAACTCTAGAAATGATAAAATAAATAAACAATTTAAATTAACAGGATTAAATTCAGACATTCAACACCATCTTAAATTTCTTTCAAGAGAACAGAGTGATTGTTAAAAATCTACAGAGTGGGTATTTCTCTTCTGAAGACTAATTTTTACTACATTTGAAAGTCTTATCATCAATACTGATAAAAGAAAACCCCAAGGGTGTATTGTATAGTAGAGCAATTCACCTCAGCTAGTTAATTACATTAAGCCCCAAAATGGCACTAAATAAATCACTAATGTAAATATACTCTGTAATAATTCCATGATACATTAACTGTGCATGAAATATAAATTCCCAGGAATTTAGTTAAATAGCCTTTTAAGTCATTTCTACTATAATTCTTAATCTATGTGATACTTATAGAGGTTTAGGGCAAAAATGTTGTATTAAAAAGTCGTTTATATAGAAACCTCAGCATAAACACCAGACTGCAACTTTCCAAGCCACAATAGTTCAACTCATAAAAGGTGTGCATGATTATAGGCTGCATTTCTCATGACTGGCTACTGGAGAATTTAAAAAAGAACATCAGAGACTTAATTCAATGGTCTCTATATTGGGGTCTGTATATTAGGGTGGGCTGTTGCATGGCAGCCATAGTCTGAAGCTTCCCAGCTTGGAGAACTTCTGTTCTCCTTTAGAGAGAATGTGAAATCATTCCACACTAGTTAAAGATTTCTCATTAGAAGATGGATACTGAAAGCATTAGTCTAACTAGCCTACCACAAAAATCATTGGAAATCTTGTTAGAGCTTCCAAGGAGATACATGGGTGTGTTTTTAAAAAATGAATCCGCCATCACAAGACCTTATTAAATGTTCAGAATGCACGCCACCCAACAGTTTCATGTGATGAGGAGTGAGGTGAGCTTGACCTCATTATCATGAAATCAGGGTGTTATTACACTCTGGCCCAAGTACTAATCACATTTTCTTCTCACTGTTTCAACTGTGCTACACTTATTCTCACCCAAACAATACACATTTGAACTTCCAAAGTTGGCATTCCTTCCAAATGAAGAACGGAAAGACTGATATTTGAGTGAAGTGAATGAGGAAAAAAATTAAATCCAAGATCCATAATTACTTAAAGTAACAGTAAAGTAGGGGAAAAGGAGACTTGAACTTAAAATGTGTGACTCAGGAACTGCATTACAGATACCACACTGGCTCCTTTTTAAAATCAGTTACCTTTTCACCTATCATTTCAAAACTCTATGAATGGTAAATTTCAATTATTTGCAATTTCTAAAATCTTCCAAACTGAGAAAAGTCAATGCTACTTTTTTTTTTTGATGTAATAAATTTAGTTCAAACAGTATGGCTTCATTTTACAAAGTCATTCCAGATTGATTAGCGAAATCCGCCTGTCAAAAGTCAGGCACAGCAAGTGCATGGTAATAATCCCAGTACTTGGGAGCCCAAGGCAGGAGGCTCTCAAGATTGACATCAACTTGAGATATTTCCAGTGTCTAAACCACAAAGCAACAACAGTGAAGTTACCCTTTTTTCTACATGTGGCTACATGTGGTAGTTTTCAATAACAGTACCTTTGGTCAAAACATTTGGTTAGTTCTGTTGAAACTATACAACAAATGCTTTACTTTTTAATGATACATACGGACATATCCTTAGTATATTTTAGACAAAAAATGTATTGCTCAGTTTAATCATCAAGCCTGTCACTAAATGACTTGTCATTGTTTCCAAATATATAACAACTCTCACAGGAAGAAAAAGAAAAAGAAACCACTGTGGAAAACTCAAAGGCATTTTTGCCATCTCTCAGATGACTTATATTCTAGAACATTTTGGAAAACAGTAGATGACAGAAGAGAATGTGAAATATTTTCCAGCTTCATATTTTGAGAGGAATTTGTTTAGATTATACATAGTTACTTTTTTTTTTACAGATAATTAATGCCTCACATACCTAACTCAAATACATGCCTTTACAGACACTCACATATGCGTGAGAAATACTACCTTCCGGGATTTGCTCAAGAGTCACAAAAATAAGAACATGTAAAAGTAAGAAGATACACTTCACTGCATTCAAATTAATAATTGTTATCACTCAGGTGTCACTAAGACATAAAAATACAAGCCCTATTTTTCTCTCCATACATTACAGCATCAATCTTCAGCCATTTGGCCCCATTTCTCTGACAGACATTGGTTGTAGAGCAGGAATTATGAAGGACTTACCTACCCTGTCTTGGCAGAGCTAGGCTGTCGACTTACCTGCTTCCAAGTTTTGTCCTTTTTGGACAGAAGTCTGTCTACAGTTGAAGCAAGTGGTTTTTCTTGCCAAGAGAATGGCTAACCACCAATTTAATCATCTCCCACTGGAGATTCTTCGATGCTCATCTTCTACTTGGAGTAATATAGGGGGTGCTGTCAGGAGCTGACATGTCTCGATATCAAAAAATCTTAAGTTAAGAAAACATCTTTGAATGCCATATTCTGCAGATCTCTTGAGGTTTTTGAAGATGCCCTATCTATATCTTATATTTAGATAAGCAAATTTTGCTTGTCTCTTAGCAACTTGATTTCTGAGTAGCTTAGAAAATAACTGTGATAGACTGTCATAGTAACTAACAAAATGACACGTTTTCATGACTATTAGTTTCCGTTTCTTAATTATCCTAAACAGTTTATGTCGGTTGGTAGCGAGAGGTCAAAACTTGACATTTCATTTTTAAGTATTACTACAAACAATACCTTTAAGAAGCGTTACCCTTAATTTTGTATCAATATACAAAGATCAATACCAATGTGGCCAAATATAATCTTAATTTTGTATCAATATACAAAGATCAGTACCGATGTAGCCCAATACAATCTTAATTTTACATTAATATACTAGAAATGGGGCCAAATGGCTGAAGATTGATGCTGTAATGTATGGAGAGAAAATGGGAACTGTCCAGGCAGCCACTGGTATGTCATTTTTTAGTTTTGGAAGCTGCAGGCCCTGCACTTCCTATATAATCAGATATATTTATCCCTCTCAGGTCTCTGAGGTGGTTGAAGAATAGATAGCTAGAGTCTCATAGTTAAATTTTGAGTTGTTTAGGAATCAAGAGGGTGTTCTGGATCTAAGAAGATATTTTTAAAATTATGAGGCAAGTTAGTATGAAAGCTGAGTTAGATATAGAACTTTAAACTCATGGAGATGGTTAGATAGTAGAATGTTAAAGTCAGGTGCCAAATACATATGGACTGGACATTGGGAATGTATGCTAAGCCATATAACTCTTATAATCGTGGCCTATTTATTTCTGTTGTTTTGTATTGTATTTATAGTTATAAGAAAAAGAACCATT
>CAJQZJ010032076.1:9891261-9904919 GCA_907164525.1 Lophiomys imhausi
GGGGATTGTGATTGAGATGTAACTTGAAGAAATAAAAAATAAATTATTAAAAAAAAAATACAAGCCCTAGACCAGAGAAAATATTTACAATGCTGATATTGTCAAGGGTACGCTCCTAACAGAAAAAAAAGGGCAGAGTAACAGATTCTTCAGAAGAAAGGGGAAACAAAGCTTCTAGGTATAGGAAGAGAAGTTCCACCCGTTATAAGTTAGAGAGAGGCAGGTTGAAATCACAAGACAGCACTGTGCATCCATATGGTGGGTTAGTGCAATGTCAGCCAATAAAAATTATCACAAATAAAAATGGAAATGTACACAAATCACAGTCAGATATGATCAGCTTAATAAAAGCACTTTAGAAAGATTTCACATAACAAATATAAAATGGTTTCTGAGAGGGAAAAGTAGAAACAACACTATTAATCCTACAGGTTCAGAATTATAAAGATGCCAAAGAGATAGAATAGTTGTGATGTGGTTTAGACATTACAGTCCTTCTTCCATCCACATAGTTTCTCCTAGCAGGTGCTATGCAATCACTCCTAAAATGCCTATAGAGATGTGTTCTTCCCATCACATAAGGCTGCTCCTTTCATTTTTGGAGCATTTTAATTAGTAGATTATTGATTCTCCAGCTGACTCAATTTAAACTTCTTTGTAGCTTGCATTTTTCCCTTTGGTTATCTAGAGTCATGCAAAATAATTCTATTTCCAAATGAGAGCAATTGAAGCATTTAAGAAGTTATATTTTCTTCCTACACCTTCCATATATAGGCAAAATATTACCAGTTTTTTATACACGTTTAATTCCTGAATTTGTTCCAGAATATTAAAACCTCTTTTGCCCTTTGTACCCCAAAGATCATTATACTTATTCCATATGTCATATAAACATCACAGCTCTCTGTCTCTGCCTCTTCTATCACAACTGAAATATTATTTTTTAAAATGAACATTTGGTAGTTAAGATTCTCCTTGTTTAAAAGCTTTCATAAATATGTGTTTTGTTTTGGTTTTGTATAACCAGTTCGTAAATGTGGTCTTTTGCAGAAATATTAAAAGTGTGATTCTCTAAAGGAATTATAAAAAGTAACTCAGGGCGCTTATATTTCAACTGTTTTAAAGGAAGGTAGCCTCTGGCTGAACATGAAAACTGCCAAGGTCAATACATGATGTTAGCAAATAGAATGGCCGATTTCTCCTGTTCTGTTTCCTGAGAACTGTTTCATATGAAAATGCTTTCAATTCCTTTATACATGCAGGTAGCATTTCCAATGCTAACTGAAAGAAAAACTTATCATTAATGTCCAGTTTTATATAAAATCCCTTGTTGAATGTCAGCATTCACAATATCATTTAATTCCATGCAGAAAAACAAAATTTTGGAGGGGACAAAGTTACAGTGGGAAGTGTGGAAGTTTACCATAGAGGATAGCTAGCAAGAAAATAGTAAAGTTTTGAGCATATGTGGACCTGCATCTGTGAATTTGCCAAAAAAAAAAATGCATCGAACCAAGTTTTGCCAAAAATGCATCATACCAGGTTGCTCAAATGTCAGTCTTTTCACTTTTACTTTTGAGAACTGCTACAGATAGTCAAATATTGCCTAAAGATAGTGCACACGTCCATTCCAACAGTCATTCCTGATATAACCTAAGAGGTGGCTCTTGAGAAGAGCTTTTTAAAATTTAAATGTAGGAAAATAAAATCAATGTTATTGATTTTAGACAGGAAAAAAATGGCATTTGCAATGTTCAGAGTTTAAACCTAAACAGAAACCGCACATGGGTGAAGTAAGAATTAAGACAAATCACAGATTTCTTCAACAAGAAACGATAAACTAAGGAGGAGACAAATTAATTTCAGATTGTCTACAGAGCGTTTAGCTCACAGTTGAGTATTCAAGGTATACCAGGCAGCCTGAGTAGCGGAAGAAATGTAAAGAGTCCTAGATTGCTTTTATAATGAATTGTTGCTACTCAGACGTAGCAGACTTTTTTCTTTCTTGCAATAATATCATTTCTCATCAAGAAGTTTGATACTGTGTATATATTATGAGTATGAATTGGGATATTCATAATAAATATATTTGTGTTATATTTCTAACCTGTCCTTAGAAAGTTAACATTACTGAATATTTGAGTATGGGAAATCTACAGCTCAGCTTCATATTTCAATATACTCATGGAATAATCTTGTCCAAATGATCTAACTTCTCCAGGAATTGGCTTTTCTATGTACTAATGCATAGATGTTAGATGGTCTCATGGAATCATTCATGATGAAGACAGAGACTTTAATAATTAGCAAATATCTAAACAATATCTGGTAAGGAAGTACTTAAATAAGTTATTGTCATTAGTAAATATCTTATTAAAAAACGAACAATGATGCTTCCACTGAAAGAGTTAACTCAAATAGACAATTCTCAAAATACACTAACTATACTTGTGAGTAAAAAGAAAGTGTCATCAGCTTCCACAAGGAATAAACCACAAAGCTGGACAAAGCCATCACCAAGCACTTCATTACAAATTAGCGATCCCCAGTACCCGACTATCAGGTGAGATTCCCAAATACTATGTTCTGGATTTTCAATTGCTTAAATTAGAAATTTATTTTAGATGAGAGTAGACTGAAGCTTATCTTTCTAATAAAAAGAAGACCATAATATGAGTATTAACAAATAGTGCATTATAAATGATGCCAGTGGCCTTTTCTTTGTGAAAATAGCCAACCATTTCTATATTTGAGATGTCAGAGGGATCTTAGGCAGGTTTTTTTTTCTTTAAACCTATACTATCATTTTAGGAATCTAATCCCAAACAATTCTTGATGAAATTTGAAAGTAACAACTCTTATTAAGTTGTAATTTTAAGTGTTTTAAAGGATCATTTCACTACAGAGAAACATGGAAACTGTGCTGATTTTCTTCATCAATTCCTTGAGTGTTTTCATGAACATCTTGATAGTAAGCTTGTGAAAGATCCTTCAGAGCCAATTCATTTACTGTAGCATGTCATACTCTTTATAAATATTAATGTTCACACATGAAAAGATCCTTTCTATACCACGAGCATTGCTGTGTATGTTTTGAGAAAGATTGACTGTGTTGGTTTTTGAAAAACCTAATTATACAATAAAACATTTCCTCAATTAAAATTTGTAAAAATTTAATGACAAGGTTTTAATTTTAAATCAGTTTGACATAAAGATAAAAGCATAAAAGTCATATTGAGCTGATTTTAACAGAGAGAGAAAAGGCTGTTTTGGAGAAAGGATGCCACCAATTTATAGAGTTATGGTCATTTATTGGGTTCATTAAAGACAATCAACAGCATAAGTGCAAATGATTGAATATCAATATATTATTTAAAGTCTTGTTTTAAAAGGGCAATTACAAACAGGGCTTGTAATGGACAATTATGATGGTATGCTGTTTAATTAATCTAACAATGAAAAAATAAATACAATTTATTCAAATTGGATTAAAGCAGTAGGGAAAATTGAATATTCGTCTTTATAAATATAGTCTCTGAAGAGGTTGGGGTTTTTTTACCCATTTTGTTATGAACATATATATGAGGAAATATTTGTTTTTTAAATCTCTTTAAATATGAAATATTAACTTTGCATCATAATATTTAAATATTGTTAATTTTATATCATAATACTTAAATTATAGGATATCATCAAGATATGGAAATATCACACAAGGACTTTGATCCTTTTCTGGGGAAAGAGTTCATGAATTTTCAGCTATGCAGTGCAGTTCCTTCTGTTAGAATATGAGCTTACATTGTCCTTGAAGATTAAATATGGTTATGTATTAGATACACCAAGTTGATATATGGTTGACTTGTGATACTCTGAGTCCTAGAATATCAGACATGTACTTAATTGATATTGTAGATACTTCTTTGAAGATATGCTATAGATGAGAGTAATATTTAAAAGAGTAGACTTTGAATTAGGCTTATTGCCATATAAAATGTGAGTGGAAGTCCTTCAATCAGCTGATGATCTAAATAGAGAAAAGGCTGATCTCTCACCTCAGAAGAGGGTATTCTACAGTAGGCTACCTTCAGCTATTGCAGTCCTAAGCATTTTGGAAAGCTTCCACAGTCAAATGAGCCCATTTTAAGATAAACCTCTTTCTTGCTGCACACACACACATACACACACACACACACACACACACACACACACACACACACACACACATGCAGGCATGAACTCTTACAGGCCCTCATAGTTAAGAACTTAAGCTCTGAATCCAAGTTACCATGATTGACCTGGAAAATAGCACATCCTTACTGATTCTTGGTCTCCCTTTGTATTACATTAGACAGCACATTTAGTCTTTATGCATGACTGTTTTAAAAATTAGGAGAATTCTATGTATAGAAAATGTTTGAATAAGCATGCTCAGCATGGTGGACATTGTTCTAGACATTCAAAAAGTCATTTATCATAAAGTAAAGAACCCTTTCAAAGTGAAAGGAGATGAGAAATGTAGGTTTTTCTATTCTTAAGGTTTTATGTAAATCTTTTTCTAGGAACTTAGTTGTACTTTGTTTATTAATTAATCATACATAGTCACCCATAGAAGCATGAGTCTGCTGAGATCCATTTTATGCAAGGGGCAGACAATAACCCTCAGAATGGATTGTCCAAATGGGATGGCATTTGGCTCATCTAACAGTCAAGATTGTGAATCATCGAGGGTTTAGGCATGGACTGATCAGCTTCAGCGTTTCAGGCTTCTTTACTTTAGCCCTGATGCCAACCTCTACAGGGTACACTTGTTTCCAAACTGTGTCTTTCAAAGTTAGCTTTCACAGTGTTCTATGCTGCTTCATTGCAATACTGCATCATTTGTACTTAGTCTCCCAAACAGTTTTTTTTAATGTTTTGAGATGGGGTTCCTCTGTGTAACCCTGACTGTCTTCGAATTCGCTCTGTAGACCAGGCTGGCCTCGATCTCACAGAGATCTGCCTGCCTTTGCTTCCTAAATACTGGGATTAAAGGCGTGCACCACCTCCACCCAGGTTGTAAATCTATTTTTCAATAAATTATAAAGATATAATATAATATAAAACTTAAGTGTTATATTTAATTTTGATTTGAAATGGAATACTAATGGTTGCAAATTGAAGACAACAATACTAAAAGTTCATCTTTATACATTAACTATGTTCTACATAGACACTCTATTCATACAATATCTGATAAATCAAATTATATGACACAAGTGACATTTTCAATATTATGCCTGATTTTAATCATTCCCAGGAGAATGTCTCTAGTTTCACAATCTGTACTTGTCTCCTATTTATTTCTTCTAGTTTTTCCTATCCTGTCTGCTCACTGTCTCACAACAGACCTCCCCTGTAAATTAATTCTGATTCCTACAAGTCTCTTCCAAGTGCATAATATTTATATTTGGTTTTATCAAAAGAAATCTTAGCTGAATATTTTTATTTTTTCAGCCTTGAGCAGAAGCTTATAATGTGGAAGCAAAATATGAAAACACTAAAGAAAAAGATGACAGGCACTACTATGTAAAAACTGAATATTCCAGAAGACAACAAAGATCATTTTAAAAGGTAAAACACAAATGCACAAATAACTTTTGAGTATACTGTCAAACACTTAATAAAAAAATAAGACATTATTATTTTATGATGTGCTATTCTTTACATCAAATATTCATATAAACCATTGGTTCTCCCTCCCTAATGATGCAACCCTTTAATACAGTTCCTCATGTTTTGATGACCCCCAACCATAAAATTATTTTCATTGCTATTTAATAACTATAATTTTGCTACTGCTATGAATGAGAATGTAAATATATGATATTTCCAAAGGTCTTAGGAGACATCTGTGAAAGGATTGTTCAACTCCCAAAGGGGTGACTACCTACAAGTCGAGAACCACTGATAAAAGTTATCCTATTTGACTTCCTAATAGTCCTTCAAAAAGACCAAAAACCCAAACATTAACAATACTGATAATAATGATATTTCGAGTCCAAAAGTCTGTTTTAGTTTTTTTATTGATGAGAAGCATTCCTAACCTTTACCTACTAGAAGCCAGAAGCCTTCTTAATTTTTTTCAGTTCTGGCAACCAATAGTATGTCCAGAGGATGCCATGATGACCTCCCATTTTACAAATTGGGTTGTTGAAACCCAGAAAAAGTCTGACTTGTCCTAGTACACTTCTCCTCTTAATGGCCTATAAACTTGAAAGAGACAGAGAAGTCATGAAACACTCAATATGAATGCTCTGAACTGAACACTTGCCATACCTAAGAAACCAAATAGCTTATAGAACATACATTTCTGGATTCACATTCTTCTCAGCTTTTTCAGACATCATCTCATATTCTTCCCACAAAGGTAGAATACAGCATTATAAATTCCAAATTAGAAAACATCAATATTAAAATTTACCTAGACATGAAACATATTTACATAGTAAATGGCTAAGTTGTTCATCAAAACAATTTCTATCTCAGTTTCTGGAGGTTTTGTGAAACACACTATCCCTCTTATTAGTTAGACAGGTAATATGCCTTTGAGTTTTCATGGTCTCTGTGATACATATACAGGTTACTGAAAACATCATGTTTATCTGGAAGAATCTTAACAAGAAATCTAGTCATGTATTAAATGTTAAGGGTAGAGATGCATATGCTGATTGTGTGACCTAAAAGAGTTCCCATTATCTTGAATTACCACTGATTCATTTTCAGCATGCTCAGCAGTGTAACTGTGTACAGTCTCATTCAGTGAGCAAAGTATTGTTTTCACAACACCAGCTTTCTCCAGGTATGAAAACATATGAAAAACCTTATATTAATATTCTAAATACAAAAACTTCATATAATTAGACAATCGTGGTACCTACTAGTGTTTTAACTCTTTGTGCAAATTGGTTCCCAGTGAAAGAAGGAAGACCGGAATTGTTCCACAGGATGCATTGCAATCCTTGGGAAGCTGGGAAGGTGAGAAGGGAGTGAGTGGCAGAGGAACAAGTTACTAACCATACCTTCCATGACATACACCAGGGACCCCACATCTCCTTCCTTGATGATGCAGCTGTCTTTGCCATATTCCACAGGGTACATACAATCCACAATCTCCTGGATCTGTGACAGCTCCAAGTTCTTCATGAAGTCATTGTCAAGAATGGCCTCCTTTATGAGATCCTTTGACCTAGAGCAAGAGAGAGAAGAATTATTGACACATCTGCCTAGCCTCTCATAGCTCTCAAGGCTCAGTGGAGCTGTGCAGTATTCTGGCACACAACAGGTGTGAATGGCATGGCAACAAAGCCTCATAACAGCCGAATGAGAAGGGAGAAATTTTCCTCCAACCAAACCATCATTTAGTATGTGACCAACACACCAACAAGCACAGATGTTTTACAGTGTTTAAATCTGCAAAGATTGTGGGAAAAATCAGTGGATGGATATTGAATTAAAACTTATAATTTGATCTAAGAATAAATGTGAATTAAGTTTAAAAATCATAAAAGAAATAATGTTTGCTCTAGATATAATAAAAGAAAACTCACAATTTTTTGTATGGACCATTTACTAGGCTTTATGTTTTTAATTTGTTCTCGTCTGTATATATATTTCTACTATTAAAGCCAGTTGTGATATGGGTGCTCAAAAATTGTCTAGTTAGAGATTTACAAGGAGAGGATTCCTAATTAGCCATTTGAAGCAACTGGCAGAGTGTGACAAATGCTCATCTGAATGTCTTGCTTCTGTAGAAATCACTATTCCTTTGAGCATCTTCATTAGAGTAACTAGACAGAACTATGTTGAACAAGATATTTTTTTAAAACCCACATGATTTAGAACTGGAGTTAAATACAGATACTCAGTAGGAAAGATATAATCAAAATTTGCAATAGGGATTCATGGTTAGCAGGGAGGTTTTTGCAGAACTTTAAAAAAAGTGATAATTTTATTCACTGAGGAATAAGAAGTTCCACACCACTCACTTTGGGTATAAGAATCAGAGAGGAAGTGACGCTAAGAAGTAATGTGTCTAGAAGAAAACAGTCATAGTATAAGACAGAAACTGAAGTTAATGAAAGTTGAGTCCCTACTAATACAGAAAAAGCAGCGCATTTCGAATTTCATGTTGAAAGACTTGAATATTTAAAATGTGAACAAAGACTGACCTGTGTTAACACTCACTCAGTAAGTGGTTCTCAGAGAAACAGTGGACAGTGAGGACTGCTCACTGAACATCAGCCCTCGGTTCCGTTTTCCTCTGGCTTCTCAACTAGGCTTAGTCCAACTGGCCTGACTATCTGTGGTTCACAGTGATTTCAGTTTAAATAATAAAAAAGATGTATATAGAACTAAAAATACAACTGTGTTTCTACGAAAAACTCTGGAAATGGATGGCTATATTCCAATTAAAAATGAATTTGGAAGAGAACAAAGAGGGGTATATTGGAGGGTTTGAAGGTAAGAGTAGGGAGAGATGTTGTAATTATATTATAATCTCAGTTTTAAAAAGATATAAACATGCATTTATGCACAATATTAGAGCCATAGGGTAAAATATTGTATATACAAAATATACAATATTTTATATTGTATATTGTATATTCTATATGTATATAGAATGAAATTTCTTCAAAACAGTAGGCTTTGAAGTTACATATACCAGGCCTCCAGCTAGCCTTGCTACTCTAAAACTTTCCTTGCTTTTCTGAATTTTCTTTGTATCATCTCTAAGATGTCATTTTTAAGGAAAAACAAAAACATCGTATAGCATGTTTCTATGTGAAGCCTAGTGACAATAAAAATTACTTTCAGTAAACAGTGAGGGATAAATTTGGTAGCAGCATTGACTGTAAAAGCAGCAATAGGAGGAATGTAACAAAGTATCCAGTCATAGTTTGAAATAATATCAAGAGGAAATAAAAATTTGAGTTCCTGACCTTCTGAGACATAATTACATTTTTTCTTTCTATTTTACTACATTTATAAAATTTCCCTGTTTCTGAAGTTTAGAGTGGGCATGCATTTTTATGCAAAATTTTCAAAAGTAAATCATGAACAATAGACTATTTTGAGGAAAATAAAGCTAATCTATGTCCCATTTAATTAATGATCACAGGCCATTATTAGCAACTGGGATCTGACTCTTCAGTAGGTTGGCTTTTATGTTCTTGATACCCTGCAAGCCCTATCGGCAGGAGTTTTAATTGATGGTGATAGACAGGAAGTTATTAAGAATCTCCAGATGTATTTCTTTTGAAAGTCCTGTTTTGAGCCAAAGCTCTTCAACTCAATGGTTTCTGGTGCTCTGACTTAGTTTTAAATTCTCATGTGCCAAAATCTTTGTTTTCAGGCCAAAAGTTGCATTGCTTCTTTTCAGAGTTTAAAACAAGATACAAAACTTATCTTCATAAAGCTTGCATGCCGAGTTATTTTTTTCACCCTGACCTCAAAAAGGCTACTGGCACCTTCATATTGACTCTCATATGTATTATTTTATAGAAATTTCCCCAAATACCAGAGTTTTTTGTCTTCCCGATATTCATTTTATTAAATCCTATCATGTGATGGAGTGATGTTATGCATTCTAAATATTAATTAACCTGTTCCCAGAAGCTTGCTTGCTGTACTCCAAGTAATGCTGTGCTACCTTGTTTGTCTCTGATTTGTTAAATAAATACTGATGTCTGAGATTGGGTAAAGACAGAGGTAGGAAAGACTAAGGTGCTCAGACTTCTTAATTTATTTATTTATTTATTTATTTATTTATCTACTCACTTATTTATTTATTTATTTATTTATTTATTTATTTATTTCTTCGGGTTACATCTCCATCATAGTGTCCTCTTTCGACCCTTCCCAGTCCCACCCACCCACCCACTACCCCCTAACCCTTCCATCCCACTCCTCTGGAGTGGAGTGTCCCTACATAACAGTCCCCCCACCCCAGTTCAGCAGTCATATAAGGGCCAAGAGCCTCCTCATACACTGGAGGCCTACAAGGCAGTACCACCAGGGAAAAGTGTCTCATTGACAAGATGAAAAAGTCTATGTTCATGTTCCCTTTGGTGTGTTGGTTGTAGTATAGATATCCTGTACTATATAGCTAAAATCCTACTATAGGTGAATAGATGCCATGTGCATCCATCTGAGTCTGGGTTAGCTCACTCAGAATGAGCTTTTCTAGCTCCATCCATTTGGCTGCAAATTGTATAATTTCCTTGTTTCTTAGAGCTGCGTAGTACTCCATTGTGTTTTAATCCATTCTTCAGTTGAGGGGCATCTGGCTTGTTTCCAGTTTCTAGCTATTACAAATAAGGCTGCTATGAACATAGATGAGGCAACTTCCTTGTGATTCAGTGAGAAGTCATTTGGATGTATACCCAAAAGTGGTATGGCTGGATCCCAAGGCAGAGCTATTCCAAGTTTTCCAAGATATCGCCAAACTGACCTCCACAGTGGTTGCACAAGCTGCACTCTCACCAGCAATAGAGGAGGGTTCCCCTTTCTCCACACCCAGGCCAGCATATGGTGTCATTTGAGCTTTTGATCTTAGCCATTCCAACAGGTGTGAGATGGAATCTTAGAGTTGTCTTGAGTTGCATTTCTCCTATGATTAAGGATGCTGATCATTTCTTCAAGTGTCTCTCAGCCTTTAGGAATTCCTCCTTTGTGAATTCTCTGTTTAGCTCTTTCTCCCATTTTTTAATTGAATTATTTGGGTTCTTGGCATTTAATTTCTTGAGTTCTTTGTAAATTTTGGATATTAGCCCTTTGTCAGATGTGGGGTTGGTGAAGATTTTTTCCCAATCTGTAGGCTGCTGTTTTGTTCAAATGACAGTGTCTTTTGCCTTACAGATGCTTTTCAGTTTCATAAGGTCCCATTTATTGATTGTTGGTCTTAGGACCTGAGCTGTTGGTATTCTGTTCAGGAAGTTGTCACCTGTGCCAATGATTTCGAGGGTTCTTCCCACTTTCTCTTCTAGTAGATTTAGTGTGACCGGGCTTATGTTAAGGCCTGTGATCCACTTGGACTTAAGTTTTGTACAAGGTGATAAGTATGGTGCTCAGACTTCTGAAGCAGAGAGGTTCAGGAGAAAAAGAAAGAAGGGCCTCCATAAGAAGAGGCCTCCAAGAGAAGCCAGAAGCACAGAGAGGAAGACACACATGTGGGGTAGATAAAAGATCATTCCTTGTGGCCTGGAATATCAGGATAGCATGTAGAATAGTAGTCCAAAGGGATGTGTGTATAATATATGGGGTCATATTTGGGGAATAGAATTAAGAGCTAGCTCATCCTGAGTGAGCTAACCCAGACTCAGAAGGACGCATATGGCATCTATTCACTTATAGTAGGATTTTAGCTATATAATAGAAGGTATCAATACTACAACTAACACATTAAAGGAAACTTGGACATAGACTTTTTATTTTTATTTATTTATTTTTATATTTTTTTCTATTTTTCAGTCTTTTTTGTCTATTTGTCTGCTTATTTGTTTGTTTTTTAGTTCTCTGTCCTGGGCAACAAGACACTTTTCACTGATGGTACTGCTTCGTAGACCCCCAATGAATGAGGAGGCTCTTGACCCTCATACGACCTCTCAACTGAGATGAGGGACTGTTATATAAGGACACCCCACCCCAGAGAAATGGGATGGAAGGGTTAGGAGGTAAAGAAAAAAAATGAAATGTGATGTTTCGCCCTTTTACTACTAATTGTCATAAACTATTTAGGATAATTAAGAAATGCAAACTAATGGTTATGCAAGCCGGTCATTCTGTTAGGTACTATGACAGCCTATTATAGTTATTTTCTAAGCTAATCAGAAATAAAGTTGCTAAGAGACAAGCAACATCTGCTAACCCTAATATAAGAGATAGATAGGGCCTCTTCAAAAACCTCAAGAGATCTGCAGAATATGGCATTCAAAGATGTTTTCATAACTTTAGATTTTTTTATATCAAGACATATCAACTCCTGACAGCACCCCCTATTCTACCCCAAGTAGAAGCATCGAAGAATCTCCAGTGGGAGATGATTGAATTAGTGGCAAGCCTATCACTTGGTAGGAAAAGCTTCTTGCTCCAACTGTAGACAGAATGCTGTCCAAAAAGGACAAAACCTGGAAGCAGATAAGTCGACAGCCTAGATTTGCCAAGACAGGGTAGGCAGGTCCTTCATAACCCCTGCTCTACAATCAATGTCTGTCAGAGAAATGGGGCCAAATGACTGAAGATCGATGCTGCAATGTGTGGAGAGAAAATGGGAACTGTCCAGGCAGCCACTGGTATGTCATTTCTTAGTTTGGGAAGCTGTAGGCCCTGTACTTCCTATAAAATCAGATATATTTATCCCTCTCAGGTCTCTGAGGTGGTTGAAGAACAGATAGCTAGAGTCTCATAATTAAATTTTGAGTTGTTTAGGAGTCAAGAGAGTGTTATAGATCTAAAAAGATACTTTTAAAATTGTGTTGCAAGTTAGTATGAATGTTGAGTTAGATATAGAACTTTAAACTCATGGAGATGGTTAGATAGTAGAATGTTAAAGTCAGGTAGCTAATACATATGGACTGGTTATTGGGAATGTACGCTAAGCCATATAACCCTCATAACTGTGGACTAATTACCTCTGTTGTTTTGTACTGTATTTATTATTATAAGAGAAAGAGCCATTTGTTGGACTGAAAGGGAAAACTGTAGGGGGAAATAAGATATACCTTAAACTTAAAAAAAAAAAAAAAGGAAAGAGGATGGGAGGTTGAGGGTGGGAGGGTGAGACTGGAGGGGGGGAATAAGGAGGGGACTGCGATTAAGATGTAACTCGAAGAAATAAAAAATAAAGGAAAAAAAAGAGCTAGCTTAGATGGGTTAAGATTTTATAATCCAAGCCAAAGCTTATAAAAATCTATCAGGTGTCTGTGTGCTCATTAATAATAGTATGTTAAAGACTAACACTGCCAACCCAATTAAATACAATATAAATACTGGTGAAAATTTAATTAGCCAATCTTATGTTCTTTTACTAATTTTTTCCTATTTTATTTAGGCCAGAAACAAGGTCACCCATTGGGTCAATAGTTCCTGATGTAACAGAAAGTAGATTTATCAACTCACAATCCCAACTTGTTTAGCCACAGATGGGACCCTACCCTTTGGGAAATATTAATAGTATTCTATGAAGATCTAAGTTCCAAATGCATAGAAAGATTATAAATAAAGCTGTCTTCAGAGAAAATAGTTAACTCCATTTAAAGATGATGGAAGAAAGCCATTTCACTCAGAGTGCTATGAATACAGAATTGATGAAACAAACTCCATGGCCACCCTAACAATCATCTAGATTTTGTAAGCATTTAGCACAGACTGCTGGGACATCCCAGGGGCACCTTTCAAATTTCATTTTAGATGGAGATCACTTAATCTCAGGTCTCTGAAGAAAATTGCTCTAGGCTTCATATGTACACCTGTGTCAGTTTCAAGCAAATTTATTGGGCTTTAGATGAAATTCAGAGTTAGAGTGCTAGCTTCCATGAAACCCTGGCTTTACTCTCCAGTGCTGCAGAAATAAGAAAGGAAGGAAGGAAGGAAGGAAGGAAGGAAGGAAGGAAGGAAGGAAG